>JAJIYU010002798.1:0-28961 GCA_030144865.1 Tinospora cordifolia | reverse complement strand
CTTCCGCTGTAATATTTTAAATTATGTACTCAATTTTATTTAATTAATTGAGTTTGTGAATTTCAGTTATTTCTTATACTATTGCCTTATTAAATTCTTAATTTTAAGTTACGTGCGGTTAAATACGATCAAGGCATGAAATAACTGAAATAGAAAGTCAAGTGTGCGTCGCTTGTAATGTAACACCGGCTCGGCCCGCCGTTTGGTTTAGTCCACTGTCAAGAAAAATGGTGAATGCGTCCAATGCTTAATGATACGGGGGTTGGGGTGTTACAATATAGCCATAGTAACACACTGTTCACTACTATTCATTTTCTTCGCTTTGTGCCAAAAAATTCTATATAAATTCCCCCTTCTGAAAATTCATTTCAGCAAGAAATAAGTAATTTATTTACTTAATTTCTTTTCTTCTCTTGCTCTTTAGCTCTTCTAGACAGCAAATATAGTAATAGGGAGGGGAAAACCATAGTTTTCACATAGTAGTAGTGAAGGTCCACTTCTGGACCTCTCTTTTGAAGTAATCAGAGGGCTCTAAAAAGTAAAGTAGCTATAATAACTTTGTCTAAGTCTCTGTTTAAGATTGGAAATGTCATTATTCATTTCAGTACTTATTTCTGATCACATATACATCATTTACTATTCACAAGTACAGTATTGTTCACAAGGTACTGTTCACATTCATTGTTCACAAATACGTATTGTTCATATATATAGTATTTTTCATATATATGATACTATACATAGGTACTGTTCATATAAAGTTATTAAATCACATTTTCAAAACGTAGATCTTGAAGACTTGTAGTCGAAGACTCAAAACAAGTTGAAATAATACCGAAAGGATTCAGGAGAATCAACTATTGAGGTGGAAGCGACTTCTTAAACCCCTATTTACATGTTTAGTTTAATATCATATTCATGCACATTTAATTTCAGCTTGGTATGCGTATTTATGTTTGAATAACATGGTTTAAATATCAGATTTGCATCTATGTCATGACAGTTGATCATAAACCATGTCATGCTTAGGTTATGCATATTTAAGTTTAAAGCATAATGCATACTAAGTGTTTGCTTTCAGGTTTTGAATGTTTATGAGTTAAACATGTGAAAATTATTTTTATTTATCTTTCATGAGTTTAATTTATTTATGATTCATGATTATGAAAATTAATGAAAGACATTGAGATTAAGAACTACGTATTGTCACAGTGAACATGAGGGTCACTGTGCGTGTTCTTGTAACACCCTGGAACTTTGCGATCATGCCACGTTGTTAGTGGTTATAAATCGAAAAAAATTAATAATTGAAAAAAAAAAGTCAAAGAAATTTGGAGACAGGAAAAATAGGATTTTAAAGAAATGCACGGCGGTAATTAAATTCAGATTTTGGTTTATTAGGGTAAATTTATTAAACCAATGAAATAGATACATGTATACAGATTTATATAAATAAATCTAATAGTTGTGCAGAAAAAATAAACAAACCTATAAAATAAAACATATGTATATGTATATATATATAACTGAGTGGTGTGTGTGTGTGTGACAACAAGAAGTGGTGAATGGGCAGTGGAATGAGGTGTGTCGAAGAAGAAAACCGAAGGTGGAGAGAGAGCCCGAAAGTGTCTGGATGACAGAAGAGTGAAGAAGAAGCCAGGGGTTGCTTGTTGTCGATGAAGGAGATGACTGTGATTGCTGGAGCTGGTCATGCCATTGCTGCTGCTGTTGCCAAATGAAGCAGAACGTCACTGCAGGAAAGATGAGCAAAGAACTGGTGAGCATTGCATCTACTGCAGCCATTGCAACTATTGTTGCTCTGTTGTTGTTGTTGGCCGAGAAGTGTGTGCAGCTGCTGCTGCAATCAGGGAAGAATAAGAATTAGAGAAACCAAAGCGATGGTGCTCTGTGCGGTAATGGCTGCTGCAACTACCGAAAGAAGAAGAAGCAGCTGCTTCGGAAGTGTTGCACGAACCGAATAAGGAAAGACTAAAGTGGCTCGGTGTAAGGAAATGGAAACAGAGCAGCTGCCCGATTGCTGCTGCTGCTACGCTGAAGGTGAGACAAACCGAAAGCAGGGGAGGAACAGGGGCAGCCATGTTGCTGACCATGAGGCAGAGGAGTGGAGTTCGAGTGGGAGCTGAATAAAGAAGAAGATGAAGAAGCTGCATGGGTGCAAGGGAATGGAAACGGACCAATGGATCCATTGCTGCTACTGTTACCTGAGCCGTCGAGGTCTCTGCCATAGAGTGATGAGGTAGTTGTGATGCTGGCTGGTTGCAGGAACAGAGTTGGTGCATGGTCGAACATGGAAACAGGGGGGTGCTGCTGGCCGAGAGTCACAAACAGGGGAGGAAATTGGAAAAGATGAAGGAACCGGACTGCTACATATAATGGTTGAGCACTTGTGAACCGTGAATAGGAGCAGAAGTGCTCTGTTGGTAGGAAAGAGGAGGACCGAGCTACTGGTGATCAGTAAAACAAGAACAGGGGAGCGGTGTGGGTTGAGTGGCTGCTATGGTGGGTGAAGTTAGAGTGAATAACAGAGTGATGGTAACGGTGAACTGATGAGTGGTGTATGTGTGTGAGTGTTACTACAGAAGAATGAAGATGAAGCTGAGAGCATTCATTAGTAAAATGGACAGAGGAAGAGAAGAAGAACAGAGCATGGAAAGGAAGGAATTGCAGCTATTGGATTGGTGTTTCTGTACGTAGGTGTGCCTGCTGGTCCGTGATGAATCCAAATAAAGGAACTAAAGTGATGACATTACTGGTGTGATTTGGAGGTTGTGAATTGACATTGCGTGTTTTGATCTGGGTTTGGATTTTCCCCTTCCCTAGTTCAAGAGCTAACTGGAATATGGTTGAAGTGGAACACAAGAAGTAGAGCACGAGCTAATCTTGGTTGGAATTGCAAATACTCCAACTGTGCTTCAACCGAGGATGAGCCGACTAAGTGAAACAGAGAGGTAAGAGTATTATGAAGATTTTGATTAACGTTAATTTGATATGAATTGATTAAACAGTAGAGTTTTGATAAAGCTACCCATCTTATAATAACAAAATATTCAAGTTTGAAAAATAAAAGTTTATTAATGGATGTCTACTCATTTATTTCAGTATTGAATTTAAGTATTTAAATTAAGATCATTTATTTAGGTACTTAAGGATCTAAATTAAGAAATTAAATGAATGAAAAATTATTTGAAATTGACACTCAACAATAATCTTAACAAAACTTTATTAGCAAGAAAAGATTAGAAATCTCAATTACAAATGAGACTACAGATTTGATCACCAGAAGTCTTATTTTGTTCGTAATTGTTTCATTTAAGATATAAATAATTTAATTGACGCATAGGGACTAAGAAATAGAAGAAAACTTATGTAATAAATTTTAATGTACGAAGTTGATCACGAAAATAATCCTAATTAGTTAAAACTACTAAATTGAAAAGTCATAAAATTACTTCGAAACTTTAGTTAGGAATATTATTGTAATTAAATAAAAATGTATAAAATTCTAGAATTTGGGAATAATCCAAAAATTAGTTGAAACTAATATTTGGACCATATGATTAGTTTAGAAATTAATTAAGCTTAAGAGTAATTCTATCAAGTGTTAAATTTCAGATTTATATATTTTAGCGTAACGAGGATCTCGAAGGAAAGCAAGGAGCTCTAAAGATCGGTGAAACCAGGTGGGCGTGACTTCCTTGCTCATATATATTATATGGATTTAAGATTCAAAGCATTTGATTGAATAGTTCTAAGTTATTAGAATTTTAGTTGGAAATTGATTGAAATTGATTGGTCTATGTGAATGATGTGTGATGTATGATGAATCATTTAATCCATGTGTAATTAGTTCATGACATGATCTTACATTAGAATTTACTCAAATATGTCATGCATGATTAGGAGCAAATGCATCTAAATCTTATTGTTTACTCGCACATCTTATCATGTAACTTGCATGCATAGTGTGAATTATTTTTCTAGTGTATTGTGTGATGTTTGATGTGATTGAAAACTGTTGGTAAAACTAAAATAAGACGATGGTTTATTAAGAATCCACGTATCGGTGCGATTGACGAGCTTGAGGCGGATCGAGGTTACATCTCCTATATGTCACTACTTGAGATTGTTGAGCCACAAGGCGAATCGTAGGTAATCCTAACCAGAATTGACTGTGAAAGCTCGAAGTCTTTGGGAGACGGTACGAGCTGCAGTAAGTACACTCTCTTGGATTGTGACTTTGACAGGTAACTGGCCGTAGGCATTACCTAGGATTTGTGTTGATTCAAATCACAGGGAATACCAAGAGGCATCTCAACCCTCTTCCTATCCTCGTAGTTTAGTCTTGTCAGATGTAGTATCTTTGACAATGTATCTCTTGGATATAGCAATTATCTACAAGTCAACAATCCTTTTAGTATTTGTTTCCTTAGGTTTTCATTTTGTCCGCAATATCATGACTATACATTTGTGTCTCTAGGTTGTCAATTTGTTTAGTTGCCTATTAGTTTATTCTTTTAATTCTGTTTGAGGGTTTCAAGGCCCTCTAATGTTTTTGAGTACAGGATTTAGTCTCATAATCAAAATATGCAATATATATATATTCATGAATTTTAACAAGTATAACATGCATTCAATCAATCATTCAAATATTCAGTCATGCAAGTTCAGACTAGCATAGCGAAATTCCAAGTTTCCATTTTTGCCTCTGAGTTCAGGTATCCCATGCCACCCTTGCCCATTGACACAAACATCCACCCAGAGATTTCACTATACCCAACCAATTTTGCAAATGTTTCGACAACTAAGGTTTCCTAAGCCCCACTATACTTGATCATCCCATACCAGCAAAGTATAGGAAAACAAGCTCTTCCAGAGTTATCAACATTCACCATTCATGGCCTGTCATTCTTTGAGTTTAGGATTCCTTCATACCCCTAAATTCCTATGCATCCCATACGACATAGAAGCCAGAGATACATGATCCTCCCAATCTCGTGTTTCGACCAATCAAGTGTTCTGTTTTTACACGTTTTCAGTCTCTATCCTATATCCTAAATATTTTATTCATGATCCACTCCGTATCTCTTGTCAACACTGAAGTCTCTACCTAAGCTCTTTTGTCTAGACTTAGGGTCTTAATTCCTTGTTGAAAGGCTCAACACTCATCTAGTTTTGGTACCACTCCTTGTACTACCTTTCGTACTCTAGTAAATTCTTTGCCCATATATACCACCTCCTAGTTTTTTCATAGAAAAATAAGTGTGTTCTGCAACTCTGATCACTTGTATGATGTAATAACCCAAGTTTCGAAAACAAACACAAACAACAACAAACCAAAACAAAAAAAGAAAAATATTGTTGCGCACAAGGATCGCTGCGCACAAATTGGGATATTGGTCTTGTGTCAATGGAGGGAGCAACCGTAAGATTGTGGTCCTATGTGGAGAGATCACGATCCTATGTCCCAATTTTCACAAAAAGAAATAGTCACGTGAGAACGTGGTCTAGGGTCAGGAGGACGGTAGTCATGTGATAAAAATTTGTGAAAGATGAGCAACTGCAGTCTGGGATTGCGGTCCCATGATTAGGGTAATGTTAAAACCGCAGCCCTCAGGCCAAAGATCGTGGTCTTGCGATTGAAACCAAAAATGGAAGTTTGGAGACTTACAAAAAACCCTAAGTCGACCCGTTCATATATAAACTTAGTAAGCAGAACGCTAATCACACATCCATACAATTGCTCACCATGCTCATAAAACCCTAAGCACATAAAGAAACCCTAGCTTCCTTTGACCTCCTTCTTCGCTGTCAACAAACTTAGATTAGTTCGAAGCAGTCCGTCTTCCTGATTTCAAACACATAAGCATTAACAAGAGAGGAATAACAACAAGAACACTGTGATCTCATGTTTGAACCTTAGATCCATGTAAGAAACATCGCTGAAAGATGTTTTTGGAGGGAATGAAAGGAACAACGAGCAAAGGAAAGTGCACAGAAAGAACCTAAAAGCATTCTAGAAGGACTATTGGAATAAGAATGATTACAGAAAAGGCATAAAGCATGTTTAAACACTAAAATATTCATCCTTGAATCATAAATGTGATATGTAAAGTCTCAAGTACAAGGGAAACAAGAAACGTGCCCAGAATGCAATTTCCCAAAATACCTTGTAACTATCATAGTGTTGCACATAAAACTCTACAGGAATAACCTTGCTTTACCATGGTGATGCTAGGAATATTGCAATAACACAATAAAAAATTAGTTTATCTAACTTTTCATGCACGGAATTGTAACCACTACAATATTTGATGGTTATGATCTATTTGCATCTCATATAACATGTAGATCACTTAAAAATGGTTTTAGTGCGAACACTTATACTGATGGAGATTTGCATGTTAAATTACTACGCTGAGATTTGTAACCACCAAAGTAAGAGTTAGAATGCAAGGAGCAAAATAACAAGTGGAAGTGACTACCTAAACACTTTTGTATTATTTTGATTAGAATATGAAGCATGATTGTGTATGTTTATTGTTAACCGTTGTTTAGAGGCGTGCTAGGGTTTTTCTGCCTTTTTGTAGATTCATAGCATGCAATACATCATGCGAATTTTTATTACAGTTTAAAATCTATGTTATGCATGTAATGTAATAATTATTATGTTTGATGTGACTACAAGCATGATGGATTGTTTATTTATATCCTTTGCCAAGTGTATTGGATATTGAAATTGTGAAAATGCTTGTGGTCACTAAGTTAAGATGATTAAGTGATTGAACCATGTATTGATGCAGTGATGAGGATATTGTCATTAGGTTTGGAATCATCATAGGTATTCCTAGCCCCAGGCAGGTTCTATTTGAAATAAGACTGAAAGGCTAAGTGAGACTTTACTCTCTAGTTTGATGATCGAGTGAGACATCAACCCCAAGATAGGGTTCTGAGTGTGTAAGGGCCTTAGGGCATTACATTGAATACTCCAAACCTAGGTTGGAATGTTGAGGAAGAAACCATTTCGGTCTTAACATTAACTTAAATAATTGAATTGTCTAAACACTTAATGTATAACTAGTGCTTGCATGTTTGTATTTTGACTATTATAATGCTTGAGATGTTTTGTGTGAGATTCGCTTGACTCTTGAGCTCACCCCTACTAATTTCTTTTCAAGTAACCTTTGAAGACATAGGGGTTGATAAGCGACAAAGTTAAATTTTGTATTATTGATGTCATCGCTATTAAGGACGACTAGGAGTTACTAGAGGATTTACTACTTTCAATTGTAGGGCATGGACCCCACATTTGATTCGTGTTTTTATTTATTAAACTAGGCCATAGGGCCAAGTTTTTATTGGTTTCATTCATTTGAACTCAGGCACAGGGTGTAGGTATTTTATTTATATCAGAGCTTAACCATATTATTATTTTTAGACACATCATCCCTATTCAAAATGATGCATGATAGTGTTGTTTATGTTTCCACACTTTGATATTGTATTGGGATGGTGTGAGAAAAGGAAAGAATATGAGTGACGTCCCAATCTTCAGATATTGATGGTGAGAGTGACTACATGATTCTGTCACGAGGAGAGAGACGAAGATTGTAACACCTTAATCCATGTATTCTGTCAATTTTTGGATATAACCATTGTTTTGATAGTGGACTTAACCATACAAGCGGATTGGGCCGGTATTACCTTACAAGTGACTCAAACTTGAAATTTTATTTCAATTACCTTATTCCTTAATGCGATTCAAGGCTACTTAACTCAATTTTAGGAAACAAATTAAATAAGGCATAATACGAGAGATAAAAGAAATTCATAAACTTTACTAATTTAAATGATGTGGAGTTCATAACACAATCTTAAAATAAAACTTTACAACAAAATATTCAAAACGTGGGCTACATACCCTTACATTCAAATACAAAAACTTTCTAAACACAAAGAAACTATCACAATTTGCAATATCTTCATGCATGTTCAATTTCCTAAAAAATAAGAGAAGAAGGGTGAGCACATAACTCAGTGGATTCTTTTCAAACAACCAATTTTCCAATTTAGACTAAACACACATCCATAATTCATACACTTGCATACATTAGGCCTTTCAAGCAACATTTTGTGTATAGTTGTGATCTAGACCAAAAGGGTTTTCAAGGCCCTTGATGTTCTTAACAGATTACCTCCTTAGAGTGAAAAAGACATTTCTTAGCCCATTTTATTAGACTAAGGGCCTAACCCATATTCCAAGTATTTTGAGACATCACCCATATGAACTAATCATATGTAAAGATCATCCAATAACCTACATGTTCACCATGATTGTATATGGTTATTAATTATTATCGTCTCATAATTAATTTCATATTCAAGAAATATGAATAGGAGAAATAAATTTAAGATAATAAACAATTTAAAAATCAAAGCATGAATCACCCAAAAACATGCACCAAACATTGAAATAAACCTAAACATGGTACCAGGCATGGCATGGATTCATGAATGCTTAAGACATGCTCATGTACTAAGTTGAAATTGAAATAATAAATTAAATTTGTGAAATTGAAACATGAATGACTGCTGAAAATTAAACATGCAATGAACATGGTATTAATCTAAAGAAGAAAATATGAGGTTTTAGAAATTACCTCAAGATCACTCAAGAACACAGGTTGCCAAGAAGAAGGTTAGAACAAGCTAAGAGGGAAGTGTCAACTCTTTGCTTTGGGATGAAGAATAAGTGTGTACAAGGGGGTTTATATAAATTTTCAAGAGCACAAAGGGTGCCACAATTTGGCATCTTTAATTAGGGTTTCCTCACATATGACGTTCAGGTTTGTTGCTCATAACACAAACATAGAGGATGGCTAGGGTTTTTGGTTTTTGGTTTCTTCTTTGTTTTTGTGATGGCTAGGGTTTCACGGTTCACCATTTAGACACTTCTAAATTAGGGTTGGTCACATGTGTGCACGCACACACACACACACACACATGGACCGTTTTTGCATAGTAGGGCATTGTGTACATGATCAAAGTGTGGTGTACATGAGGTCATTCTTCATGGTTTCTCATAGGTGTTATACTTAATCATTTGCATGACACATGAGATCATTCTACATGATTCCAAATAAGGAAACGTGCAATTGAGGTTGGGTTGGATGAGGGCGTACATGATCATGGTGTTCCACCCATATGGTTTGCACATGTTTAGGGGTGGCCATGAATTTATAGGTCCATGTGAATTTAATAAAAATTCATATCTCATTATTTTCCAAGAATTAAGGACTCTATTTATATTTTTGTGTTAATAATAAAATAATGCACATTTCCAAACTATCATTTGGTTAGGGTGACCCTCATTTCATTTACTTTCCTAATTTAGACTCCACTGAAGGGTATTAAGCAAATGAAACCCAAATTTTGGCCAATTAAGCTAATTTTTGGATATGTTGTCTAGTTGATAATTTTATGCATCTGGTGCCATTTTAGGTCATTCTGAGGTCAAAAGATACACTAAATGGGGTTTGGACTTGCTAAATTTATCCATAGAATGGACCTGTTTTTCATTTCTCACCCAAATCCAATCAAATGGAATTGAATTGTTTCATTTTACTCAGTACCAGATTACAGGGCCCAGTCAATTGTTTGTGCAATAGGATTCTGGGGTCGGGGTGTTACAAAGGTGGTATTAGAGTTCAGCCAGTAGTTCACTAAGAAGAGCTCAGATAGTAGTTCGTTGGGAAGAGTTCAGTTAGTAACTCATCGATAAAAGTCCAAACTGAGGCGAAAAGTGGTACAAGTCTAGCAAAATGCTCACATACAACTTAGTTGGTAGCTCAATTAGTCCATCAGTTAGTGGCTTAGTTAGTAATTTACTGGACTAGAGTCTAAAGTATAGACTATGAACTCTCGGTCCTACAGAGGAGTTGGGCAATAGAGACATTACATACTTAGGTCTAGTGAAAGAACTTCGGTATAGCTTGGGTGTTGCTAAGATGACACAGTGGATCATGAATAAAATCTTTTAGGGCATAAGCTAGAGTTTAATAATGTGTGAAGCTAAACACTTTTTTGTCATGACACGAGATCGGAAGGATCTTTTTCCATGCAGTATGGGATGCACAGCAATTCGAGCAGATGGAGGAATCCTAAACTCGGAAAATGATGGACCATGTTTGGTGAGTGATCGGTGGCTTTGCACTAACTTGTTCATGCTTGGCTGGTATGGGATGGTAAAGTGTGGTAGGGCTTGAGAAGCTTGCACATCAAGACACTTGTGAAATTGTTTGGGTGTAGTGAGATCTCTAAGTGAAAATTTATGTCGATGGGCAAAAGTTGTATGGGACGCTCAAACCCGGAGGCATAGGTGGAAGCTTCGAATTTCTCTGTACAAGCGTGCTGTTGTGATGATATATGAGATTGTTGCTTGCATGTTTTGAGTAAGTAATGATTTTTTGAAATACATGTATGTTTTTAAATTTTGAGACCAAATCCTATACCCAAAAATGAACAATGCATTGTAGACATGAAAACATAAACCAATAGGCCACTGAACGAATGAGAACTTAGAGACATGAATTGAGAGCCATGCTAGTAAGATGAAAATAAATGCTCTAAGTATATATATATATAATCTCTTGGATCAATTTATGATGACTAAATAGACCTTTGGTTGTAGATAAATGGTCGGATCAAAGAGACATGCTACGAGAACTACCGTGTCTAATGAGACTGAACTGTAGGGGTAGAAGGCAAATGCTAACTAGGCTAAGGCTTATGTTGGAGTTGTGTTGACTCTAGAGTTCTTGGATGAGATTACCAGATGGGCCACCAAGCAGATCATGAGAGTATTGTCGTTGCCACAACAATTTGAGCGTATGGAGGAATCCTAGACTCGGAGAATGATGGACCATGTTTGGTGAGTGATCAGTGGTTTTGTACGAACTTGTGTAACACCCCAACCCCCGTATCTTTTAGCAGTGTACATTACCACCGTTCTCTTGATAGTGGACTTATCAAAACGACGAGTCGGGCCGGTGCTACATTACAAGTGACACACACTTGTTCTGTTCTTTTCAATATCTCGTGCCTTTGTATAAAATTCAAGAATACAAAATTTTCAATAAAATCAAGGCAAATTAAAAGAGAAAAAGAAATTTAAACTATTTTATTCATAATAGAAATTGAAAGTACTAAACTCTTCAAAACAAATTAATTGTTACAACAAAAGACTTCAAAATACTTTTCAGTAGAAAAGCATAAAAACTTTGGATAACAAGCCCTAAAAACTCAAAAAATATAATACTGTAGACATTTTCTAAGGACTATCTATTTTTAACTGCTCCATGGATTCATGTTCCTAAAAAATAAGAAAGGAAGAGTGAGCATATAGCCCAGTGGATCCTTTTCGAACAACCATCTTTCATATTCAAACTCATAACACAATCATAATTCAAACACTTGCAATCATTAGGCGTTTCAAACAACAATTTATTTAAGTCGAGTCTCAGACCAAAAGGGTCTTTAATCCCTTGATGTTCTTAACTAAGTAAATAGGGCCCACTCGGCATCAACTCGTTAGTGGCACATGTTAGCATCAACCCGTTACACATGGCGACCCACTAGTGGTACATGACCCTCAAGTACTTAGGTCTAAAAGCCATATGACCTAACTCTTATGAAAAGAACATCCATAGTGTCGCCATGACCACTATGATGGTACGTGGTTATTATCTCCATCGTCTTAGATTAATTCTCATATCATGATCTCATAAAATAAACTTTAGAATATGAAATCAAACTAAAATTTAGAATATACATAGTCAATTCATGATACACTCATAAAACATGCATCATACTTTAATTTTTAAAAGCTTAAGCATGATACTAACATGACATGGCTGATATGATTGCTCCAACATGAATCAAAAGTGAAATACTGAAATAAACATTTAAAATTCTAGAACTGAAGTTGAAAATCTTTGAATTCAATGAAAAACACACAACAATAAGCATGCCATGAATTCAAATAAGAACAGAAGGATGTTCTAGAAATCACTTCCACCTTGTGATGCTTTCTTCCGAAATTTCGGCAGCAATTCTCCCACGTACTAATGTCAATGATGATTGCCCAATTTAATTCCCTAATTCGAGAGAAGAACTTCTCACACACACAAGAAGGGAAGATGGAAAGAGGTGCCTAGAAGAAGGCTTAGGAAAAACAAGAGGAGAATTCAACTCTTATTTTTTTGGAATGAATGAAATTGAGAGCCTGGGGGGTGTTTATATAGGTTTTTCAAGGAAGAATTAGAAAGTTTTGTGTTCTTCTTTAAATAAAATACCCTAATTCTCCCTAATTTTGTACTTTCTAATTTTTGGAGCAAAATGAGTATTTTTCGGATTTTTTTTTGGATTTTAGAAATATTTTTCAGAATTTAGAAACTAATTTTTTGAAATTTTCAGATTTTTTTCGTATTTTTTGTTATTTTTTTAGTAATTTTCATATTTTAAATCTCGGATTTAATCTAGGCCATTGGATCGATCTAGGATCAATCAATAGAAATCAAAATCTTCAAATCTAGACCGTTGGATTTTCCTCGAGTGCATCAACTATCGCGATCAATCCAAAATGGCTTTGATCTGGATCGTCCGATGATCCTCAAGCGCAACACTGTTCGCGATTTCTCAACATGGCTTCAATCTCGACCATCGGATGATCCTCGATCACAATGTGCGGTTCTGATTTTGCGATCAACGAATTCGCTTCTGGCCGCACGATCATCCTTGAGTTTCATACGTGGATCTCTAGCCGTTTGATCTTGATGATTCGGTGTGCTCGTGCGTACATTCAGATCTGATCTTGGCCGTCAGATCGTGAGATCAAATTCCAGATCTATAGTTTGCAGTATTTTGAGTTTATTTTTTATTTTTCAACAAAATTTCTTGCTTTCTTTTCAAATTTTTTTCCAAATCTCGATCCCAATTGACTTTCTAATCGTGTTTTCATCAAAAATTTCACATATCGTTGTATTTTTGGCTACGATATCCCATTTTATGCATTATAATCATATTTTTCTTTCAAAAATCTACTAAATTGATTTTTATTCCTCATTTGGGTAAACTATGACTTGCCAAAATTCTCATTCGTCAATTCTGTATAATTTTCTAAGTAAAACTTCAAATTTCATATGAATATTTTGAGATGTTACAACTCGTTTTCCTATAATTGGCTGGTATGGGATGGTCAAGTGTGGTGGGGCTTGTGAAGCTTGCACATCAAGACACTTGTGAAATTGTTTGGGTGTAATGAGATCTCTAATGCTATGTTTGGTTGCTAAGAAAATGTTGTTGAGAAAAATTTTCTCATGGTTGTTTGGTTGGACATAAGAAAATTTAATAAAAGTTAGTTATAAGTAGTTATTTTACAAATTGATTTACAAAAAACTTTCTCATGAGAAAATTTTATTTTCTCACCCTTTAGACTGGGAAAATTATGGTGAGAAAATTTTTAAAATTTTTTTCTCACCCTTTTGTCTATCCAAACAGCAGAAAATATGATTTTCTCAAGAAAATAAAAATGTTCTCGAGAAAATCTCTATTTTCTCTGCAACCAAACACAACCTAAGTGAAAATTTATGTCGATGGGCAAAAGTTGTATGAGACGCTCAAACCCGGAGGCATAGGTGGAAGCTTGGAATTTTTCTATACAAGCGTGCTGTTGGGATGATATTTGAGATTGTTGTTTGCATGTTTTGCGTAAGTAATGACTTTTTGAAATACATGTATGTTTTTAAATTTTGAGACCAAATCCTATACCCAAAAATGAACAATGCATTGTAGACTTAAAACCATAAATCAGTAGGCCACTGAAAGAACGAGAACTTATAGACATGAATTGAGAGTCATGATAGTAAAACAAAAATAAATGTTCTAACTATATATAAGATCTCTTGGATCAATTTATGATGACTAAATAGACCTTTGGTTGTAGATAAATGGTCGGATCCAAGAAACATGCTACGAGAACTACTGCATCTGATGAGACTGAACTGTAGGGGCAAAGGGCATAGGCTAACCAGGATAAGGCTTAGGTTGGGGTTGTGTTGACTCTAGAGTTCTTCAATGAGATTACCAGACGGGCCACCAAGCAGATCATGAGAGTATTCCCGTTGCCACAGGTGTAGGCACAAGTGACACCAGAGTCGTAGGTATAGGCCCCACCTGAGGAGTAGATATTGGTATAGTAGCCAATGCCCATACTAGAGGTTCCAGTTCGTCAAAGGGTGTAGGAGTAAATTGAGGACAAGGAACAAAGGGCAATGTTGATTGAATTATAGAAACTCTACCCTTCCTAATTCAATGGTACATCTGACAATGTGGTTGCAAATCACTAACACGAATAATTAGATGAGCACTTGGATGTGCTAGGGGCTATAAGACTTCGCAGAGTTACACTTAACACAAATCAATTAAGGGACCAACTAGGAGTTGGTGGTAGTTGCTGAACGCACATCCAAACACTGACGTTCAACACATGAACTGGGAAGAATTCAAAGAAATATTTTATGAAAAATTCTTTCCAAAAGCTACAAAATTATGGATGGAGTCTAAGTTCATCAAGTTGACTCAGATACACATGACGGAATCTGAATATGAGATCGAGTTCACTAAATTAGCCAAGTTCACACGTGAACTGATTAGCGACGAAAAAATGAAGGTTCCCACATTTGTTGAAGGCCTGAAGATTGAGATTCCCAGAGTGGTGAACCCAATGGGTCTGAGACCTTGCGTAGAAGTAGTTGAGAAAGTATTACTGACGGAATAGGATATCAACTTCGAGCAGAATAGAGAAACTAGGGCAAGAGACCAAGCAATGGCAAAGAATTCCGAGGGTACTAAAAGAAACAAAATCAGAATCAACCTCAGAGGCAACAGGCCCAAGGCAGAGTTGATAAGCAAGATGTTCAGACAAAAGGAGCTTGTTACAATTGTGGGTAGAAGGGACATCTTGCCGAGGACTATCAAAATCGGGGACCACAGAGACAGATTCAAGAGCAACATAATGGTCAGGGGAGAAACTAAAGTGGATGTGGACAACAACAACCATAATAGAGGCAACCCCATTAATAGTAGCAATAGGGCAGACAAAATTAGGTTCAAGTGTTTGCTATCAAGGACGAATAGGCAGACCCAGCTCCATTGTCGAAGGTACTTTTCTACTGTTTAATGTTATTGTTTAGATCTTGTTTGATTCAGGTGCCACTAAGTCATTTGTGTCAAAAGAACTAGTTAGAAGATTACAGCTAATGACATCCACACCACCAAAATCACTGTATGTATCCACTACCATAGGAATTACTGTGACTGCTAGAAAAACTTGTACATGTGGTTGAGAGTTGGAGATAAACTGATAACCGCCAACCTTAGAATGTTACCTTTCCATAGCTATGATGTTATATTGGGTATGGATTGGTTAACCCAATACTAGTCTTAGATTGACTGCCCAAGACAGAGAGTCACCTTGACTCTACCATATGGTGAACTAATGAAGGTCAAGGGGGATATGCAAAGATTACCTTAAAGCCCTATGATCCTTATGTTGCATTGTATAAGGTAGAGTGAGGACTTTACATAAGTTCTAGATAATGATGTTAGGGAGGTGAAAGATATTCAGGAGATACCTATTATGCAAGAATATCCAAATGTGTTTTTGGATGAATTACTTGGACTACCACCACACAGATAGATAGAGTTCAAGATTGAAATACAATTAAGCATGAATCCTATAGCCATTATTCCCTATAGAGTGGTGCTAGTAGAGTTGATTGAACTCAAGACACAGCTAGATGAACTCTGTGACAATGGAATCTTTAGATCGAGTGAATGAATAGGGGAGCTCATGTGCTATTTGTAAAGAAGAAAGAAATCTCGATGAGGTTATTTGTTGACTACAATGAATAAGTATCCTTTACCAAGGTAGATGACCTGTTCGATTAGTTAAGGGGAGCCACTCACTTCTTCAAGATTAATCTGAGGTCAGGTTAGCACCAACTAAAGATCAAGGAGGAAGAATATTCATAAGACAATCTTTAGGACTCAATATGGGCATTTCGTGTAATACCCTAAAAAATCTGTATTTAATTAAATGAAATTCAAGATCAATTTAGTGAAATTGGGTGCAAAATGAAATTGGGTTCATTTTGGGGTTAAATTTGGCATGTTTCCGAGAGTCTCATTTGGTGACCCTTAGAGATCTAAAACAACCTGAAACAAAGTAAGGTGACATGATCTAACTAATTGGACATCATATCAAAAAATTAAAGCAATTGGTCAAGATTTGGGTTTTCATTTGCCAAACGCCCTTTAGGGGGTCCAAATTAGAAAGAATTAGCATTTAGGGTATTTTGAGAAATCAAAATGACCCAAAATTAAATGTGATGATGTGAACTAATAAAATAAACAACATATCCAAAAACTGAGACAATTGGCTAACATTTGGATTTTCATTTCATAGTGCCTTCATTGGGTTCTAATTAAGGAAAGTAAATGAAAACCAATTTGGCCAAGCCATATATTGAAATTCTTAATTTTTTTTATATGATTCTAAAGCTATAGGTTCTAAATCATAATTCTTTGTAATAAGGAGATATTAATTTTTAGTTATTTTTGTGGCCCCATGAATGCATGTAATACCCCAGAATTTTGTCAAATAATTTAAAATAAATAAAATAAGTAAGTAAATTAATTTCAAAGATTTTAAGAAATTTTTAGTATAAATTGTGGGTTGGTACATGAAAAAATAAAATATATTGAAGATATAATATAAATTAGGCAAATAAGACTTTAATTTAATAATTAAATGAAAATTTCAATTTAATAGAATTAATTATGAAATTTAAAGAGTTGTGTAAGAAATAAATAGAAATAAAATATATATACACATATAGGTTAATATGTGTGGAATATGTATATAGAAAAATTCGTATAATTAAATAAAAATGTAGCGTACATGTAAAATAAATAAAACATTATATAAATATTAGTGTATAATTACATAAATTATCATCTGAAAATGAAATATGAAATAAATAAAAATATATAGAAATGAAAAATGTAGGTTATTTAATTATTGGCATTAAATATATTAAAGAAATAGAAAAATATCAAATAAATGCAATTAGAAAGGGAAAAATAATAGCAAATTATCAAAATAGAAGGGAATATACAAGAAAATCAAGTTTTTATCAATTAGGGAGTGTCTAATTGACAAAATTCGGACAATAACATTATTAGAAAGCAATTTGGTAATTAGAAATTGCATCTAACGATCCAAAACGAATCTGTAAAATCCAACGAATGAGATTGAAGTCCAAAATGGCACCCAGGAGCACCGAATGAATGAGATCCAACGTCCTAGAAATGATCAAGCTGATCTAACGGGTCGGATGCATCTCATCTGATCAAGAATGATATAGGATTCGAGGCTCATCGTGCGGATCAGATCAATGATCAAGATCGGTACAGTGCTCGAGATCCATCCACTGGCACAAATCAAAACCGTAGGAATCTATCACAAACGATGCTGCGCTCGAGGAAAATCGGATGGCCGAGATTTGAGATAGCTCTGATCTGTCGCGTTACTCGAGGTTCATCAAATAGCCCAGATCGAGGCGCTCTGAGGAGATCGCGAACTGATGCTCCGATCAAGGAAATCCGACGGCTCACAATCAACCCGCTTGATCTCAATCGCGAATTTAGTGCTGCAATCGAGGAAATCTAATGGCCGACGTTCCATCCGCCCGATCTGAGTACGAATGCGTGTCTCGAGAAAGATTCGACCGTCTAGAGCAGATTTGTTAATCCGAGATCGCGAACTGAGTGCTGCGCTCGAGGACGATCCGAGCGTTGAGATTTGAGGCTCTGATAAATCCGTGATTCGCGTGCGAAACTCGAGGAAAATCTAACGGTCCAGATTTCATCCGCATGATCAAAGTGCGCCTACCATGATCGAGGATAATCTAATGGTCCAGATTTGATGTTCCGATTAAAAAATTGAGATAATACCAAAAAATCTAAATAAATACTTTAAAAATTCAAAAAATTAGTTTCTAAATTCCCACAAATTCCCAAAAAATTATTTGTTAATCTCCTATGCTTGGGGGGCACGAAATTCTAAAGAATTGGCAAGTTTCCTACAAGATAACACCACAAACTTACCATTCTCTACCCTATTGAACTCTATGTAAACAACCCCCATGCTCACAATTCATCTCATCCCAATTCAAGAGCATACTAGTCCCTCTTGATCTCTAGCCTTTTTCTTGGCAATCCCCTTAGTTCTTGAGTGATCTTGAACTATTCTTGAGTATTCTTGAGAGTTCTTGAGTGTTTGGAATACTTGAAGCAACGAAACTCTGTCGGATTTCTGAGGCGTGCAAAAGAGACATATTTAAGGGGGAAGTGACTTCTAACTTCTACTTCTTTATTTTAATTTGAATAATTCTTGCATGTGTGATGATGTTTTGAAGATGATTGATTGAATATATGTTTTAATATACATGCCTTATTTGTTTGATGTGTTAAGAATATACATGTTATGCATGTTTAGAAATTAAGAATATTGATGCATGTTATACATTAATTATGCCATGAATAAATATTTATTGATTCATGTTTTGGATCTGTTGCATCGATGGTTTAATCCAATATTGTGTGTTTTATCACTAAGAAAAGATTAAATAATGATTCAATCCATGTACCTGCGCGATGATAGGCGCGGGCACAGACGTCATCGTGTGTGTTCCACCCCCCAACCTGGCTTGTCGGTTTACCTTTGATGAATTTGAACTAGGTTTCCAAGAGTGATTCCACTTGATAGATATGGGGTTTGAGTTTCTAAGAGTGAGTCTCTCTCCCAACGATGTGGAACACAGAGATTAACATCTTTCGGTCCGAATGTCAACCATAAATAAGAAATTGTTTGAATCGGCTAATGTACAAAAGTTTTTGATATGCTTGGTTTGTTTGAATTGAAATAATAAGTTAAATGTTAGAAAGATCCACTCAGCTATGTGCTCAGCCTTTCCTTCTATTTTTCAGGTTATTGAATCACATGAAGACCATGAAAATTAGTTAGATTTTTTTTATTTAAAATGTTTTTAATTTCTATGTAAGGGCATGTTGCCCAAGTTTTAAGACTTCTGCTATAATATATTTTTTTAAATCAAATTATGTACTCAATTTTATTTAATTAATTGAGTTTATGAATTTCAATTATTTCTTGTATTATTGCCTTACTAAATTTTTGAATTTAAGCTATGTACTGTTAAATACAATCAAGGCATGAAATAATTGAAAGACTGTCAAGTGTGCATCACTTGTAAAGTAACACCAGCCCGGCCCGCCGTTTGGTTTAGTCCACCGTCAAGAGAATGGTGGCCGTGTCCAATGCTTAAAGATACAGGGGTTGGGGTGTTACAATGCATGGAGACACCTAAACAAGTGCAAGTCACATGGATGGAACACCATGATCATGTAAACCCTCACCGTACTCAACCTCAATGGGATGTTTTCATTATTGAAAAGCATGAAGAATGATCCCACGTGCCATGTAAATGATCAAGTCTTCCCACACCTATAGAAACCATGAAGAATGATTCCATGTGCCAAAATAAATGATCATGTATACTAAGGTTACATACAAAACATCTCATATGTGTGTGTGTGGGCACACATGTAACAAACCCAATACAAAAGTTTAGTGGAGAGTGGTGATTTAAAGAGATATAAAAAGATTCCTTCAGCTAGGAATAATTAGAAAATATAAACTTATCTCATGCTCACATATGGTACAAAAAAGGGAAAGAATCTAAGGGAAATAAGAAACCTTCCAAAGCTTTGTTTTTGTGTGCCCATATTAGAAACTTATTTGATTTCATGAATCACAACATATTAGAATGTTTTCCTACTGATAGAGGACGTCCAAGAGAGGATAGAATGTATTGTAAACCTTTAATTGTGTTGACACACATAAAAAAACAAATAAGTTCAAAGATTTTGTTCACACTTGGATTGGAAACCTTAGTGGTCTCACTTGTCCAACCATGAGCTCACTTGCCCAAACCATGGGATTCACTTGGCTAAATCAATGCAAAATGTCCTCATTGTTTATGGAAAGATTTTCATTGTGTGCAATGTCCAAACCGTCCCCATGGTGCTCAAGAACATCTAAATAAACCTTCTCTTGCTCACATTCATCTCATCCCAAAGCAAAGAGTTGATACTTTCCTCTTTGCTTGTTTTTACCCTCCTATTGTCCCCTCTTCTCACTTTTCTTTTCTCTCTTGTGTGAGAAGTTCTGATTTTAGTATTTTAGAGAGTTGTTTTTGTTGGTGAACCTTTAAAGTTCTGAAAGTGGTAGACAAGAGGAACCTCTATCGGATTGAACAAGAAACTCAAATTAAGGTAGAGGAGATTACTTTGCTATTTCAAGTTCCTAGCATTTTTCATGCATGTTTTAATTTAGTTTTTCAGCATGTTTTATTTCAACTAGCATGAATGATCATATTTAAATTTTAGTTTAGCATGTTTGTAACATCTCAAAAAGTTCATATGAAATTTGAATATTTACTTAGAAAATTATACGAAATTGACGGATGAAAATTTTGGTAAGTCGCAGTTTAGCCAAATAAGGAATAAAATCAATTTAATGGATATTTGGAAAAAAATAGATGAATATAATGTATATTATGGAATATCATAGCAAAAAATACAAGGATATGTGCAATTTTCGACGAAAACAAGATTAGAAAGTCAATTGAGATAAAGATTTGGAAAAATTCGAAAATAAAACAAGAAATTCGGCTAAAAAATAAAAATAAAAAACTTAAAACACATCCAACAGTCCACAATCAATCTGCCCGATCCAACGAACGAGATCAAAACCAAACCAGCGCCTGGATGCACCGAATCATCAAGATCTAACGGCCCACGATCGATCCATCAGATCCAACGGCTCACGACGCAGGTGCATTTGTTCATCGTGAATGTGCTATGCTCGAGGTCAATGTGATGGTCCAGGAGAGTGTCGTTGATTGCAAACGAGATCCGCACATTGTACTCGAGCTTGATCTGATGGTCCAGACGAGTTTCATTGATCGCGAACGAGATCTGCATGCTGCGCTTGAGGACAATCCAAGCGTCAAGATCAAAGTCGCGTTCGGTGATCATGAACCATGCTGCGCTCGAAGAAGATCCAACGGTCCAAATCAGAGACGTTTTTTGGTTGATCGCGAACCATTGATGCGCTTGAGGAAATTCGACGATTTAGGTTAAATGATCTGAAAATAAAACAAAAATTACAGAAAAATCACAAAAAAATCTGAAAAAAAAAGATTTGAAAAAAGGTTTCTAAAATCTGAAAATTTATTTCTAAATTCCAAAAAAAATCCGAAAAATACTCATTTCATTATCAAAATTAGAAAGTACGAAGTTAAAGAGAATTAGGGTGTTTTACTCCAAGAAAAACTTAAAATTTTCTATTTTTATCCCTTTGAAAACCTATATAAACCCCCCTAGGTTCTCGATTCCCTCATTCCAAAAATAAGAGTTGAAATTGCCTCTTATTTTCTCTAAGACTTCTTCTTGGCACCTCTTCCATCTTTCCTTTCTCTTACTTGTGTGTGAGAAGTTTTTCTCTCGAATTGGGGAATTAAGTTGGGCGATCTTCATTGGCACTAGTACATGGGGGAATTGCTGCTGAAATTTCTAAGGAAAGCGTCACAAGGTGGAAGTGATTTTTAAATACCTTTCTGTTCTTATTTAAATTCATAGCATGTTCATTGTTTGTGAGTTTTTTACTAAATTCAAAGATTTTCAATTTCAATTCTAGAATTTTAAATGATTAATTCAGTATTTTAGTTTTGATTCATGTTTGAGAAATCATATCATCCATGCCATATTAGTATCATGCTTAGGCTTTTAAATTAAAGTACGATGCATATTTTATAAGTGTTTCATGAATTGACTATGTATATTCTATATGTTATGTTAGTTTGATTTCATATTCTAAAGTTTATTTAATGAGATCATGACATGAATTAATCTAAGACGATGGTAATAATAATAACCACGTACCATGATAGTGGTCAAGGCGATACTATGGATGTTCTTTTTATATGAGTTAGGTCATATGATTTCCAGATCTAAGTACTTGAGGGTCATGATTAAGAGAAACTTTCAAGAGAATGAAAACTTGCTAAAACAAAAACTATCTAATTTTCATAGCCTTCATAATTTAATTTCTTGAAAAACAAGAGAGGAAGGGGTGAGCACATAGCTCAGTGGATCTTTATCAAAAAACCATTTTTCAACTCAAAACAATAGCACATCCATAATTCAAGCACTTGCATAGATTAGGCGTTTTAAACAATCAATTGTTTAAAGTTGTAATTTAGACCAAAAGAGTTTCTCAATCCTTGATGTTCTTCACTAAGTGCCTCCTTAGAGTGAAATATGCCATCACGTAGCCAATTCCATTGGACTTTTGGACTTCAAGGGAGCTTATCCATCAACCAACCACTTAGGTCAAAAAAACCATATGGACATACCATATGAAAAGAACATCCATAGCAACACACATGTTTGCTATGATGGTACGTGGTTATTATCACCATCATCTTTGTTAAATCACATAATCTTGAATCATAAAATAAATTTCAGAACATGAGACTAAAATAAATAAATTCAGCATATGATCAAACTGAAAATTCAAACATAGAGCACTCAAAATTGTGCATCACATATTGAAATAAATCCTAAACATGATACTACATGGCATAATCAATATGCATGCATAAATTCAAATATGAACCAAATCCAAAACTGAAAAATATTTTAGAATGCTAGAACTAAAAATCTTTTGATTTTAAAACCATACACACAATGAACATGCTAGAACTTTGAATAAGAAAAAAGGGTGTTTAAGAAATCACTTCCACCTTGTGACGCTTTCTTTCGAAATTTCGGCAGCAATTCCCCCATGTACGAAGATCACCCAATTGGAGAGCTTCTCACACACACAAGAAGGAAAGATGAGAGGTGCCAAGAACAAGGGTTTGAGAAAACAAGATGAGCATTCAACTCTTATTATTTGGAATGAATGAAATTGGGGGCGTAGGGGGGTTTATATAGATTTTTCAATGGGAGAAAATAGAAAGTTTTGTGTCCTTGTATGAACAAAACTCTCTAATTCTATCAAATTTCGTAGTTTCTAATTTATGGATCAAAACGAGTATTTTTCGAATTTTTTCTGGATTTTAAAAATATTTTTCAGAATTTAGAAACTATTTTTCAGATTTTTCGGATATTTTTTTCATATTTTTTATTAATTTTAACGTATTTTCGGAGCCTCGGATAAGGAGCGTTAGATCGTCCTCGAATCACGCATTCAGATCTCAGACTGATTGAGATGCGTGAATCTGGTCTGTCCGATTTAAATCGATCACAGCGTTCGTTTTGCGATGGATCAGATTCGTTTCAGGGCCGTCAGATACGCCTCGATCGCAGCACTAGATCGCGAACTCGTTTTGGCTCGTGCAACGTCGACTGTTGGATCTTGTGGATGAGGTCTTGGCTATTGGATCGTTCTCGAGCGCCTCAGCAATCAACGAACTACGTCTGCACTGTCTGATTTCCTCGATCGTAGTGTTCGTTCGCGATTATCTCAGAGTGCCTCGATCTGGACCGTTCGATCTTCCTCGATCATCGTGTACGGTCCGATTTTGCAATCAACAAAACTCTCTTTGGTCGTTTGATATTCCTCGAGTTACGCATGCAAATTTTCTGGCTGTTCGATCCGGCTGATTTGGTGCTCTCGTGCATACGTGATGACTTGATCTTGGCCGTAGGATGCCAATCCAAATTACAGATCTACGGTTCACAGCATTTTGAGTTTGTTTTTGATTTTTCAACCCTCTTTCTTGCTTTCTTTTCGGATTTTTTTCCACATGTCGACCCCAATTGATTTTCGAATCCTGATTTCATAAAAAATTGCACATATCCTTGTGTTTTTGACCATGATATCCTATTTTATGCATTATAATCAAAATTTTTTCTTCCAAAAATCCACTAAATTGGTTTTTATTCCTCACTTGGGCAACTAGGACATGCCAAATTTTTCATTCTTCAATTTATATAATATTCTAAGTAAAAATTCAAATTTTCTATCAAATTTTCAAGATATTACAACATACTCTCCTTAGAAAAAATTTCATCCTCGAAATTTGTACATGTTTAGGTGTTCCTAGTGAACAGATGCGGGTACTTGGTCTTCATTTCACTCTCTAGCTCCTAGGTAGCATCTTCCATCCCGTGATGCTTCCACAGTACTTTAACTAAGGGAATATCCTTAGTCCTCAAATTCTGAACCTTGTGATCAAGGATTCTCACCGCTGTTTTCTTGTAAGTAGCATCATCCTGAATGTTCACTTCCTCCTAGTGGATGATGTGAGAGGGATCAGGTTCGTACTTTTTCAACATAGAGACATGGAATACGTTATGAGCTGAAGTCATCTGATTTGGCAGATGCAACTCACACGCACATTCTCTGATTCTTCTAAGTATTTCAAAGGGTCGTACAAACCTTGGAGATAACTTCCCTTTGAATCCGAACCTTTTAATACCCTTATGAGGACTAACTCTCAGGAATACTTTGTCCCCAACTTGGAACTCTAATGGTATTCTCCTTTTGTCAGCGTAGCTCTTTTGACGACTCTGTGCAGCAATCAGTCTCCTTTGTATTAACTTGACTTGGTTGCTCATCTCTTCCACCAAGTCTGACCCAGTTAATACATGGTCTTCAAGCTCAGCCCAACAAGTAGGTGATCTGCAAGGTCTTCTATAAAGAGCTTCGAATGGAGCCATTTTTATGCTTGCGTGATAACTGTTGTTATAGGCAAACTCTGCCAAGTGTAAGTACTTGCTCCAATTCCCCTTGAAGTCTAGAACGCAAGCCCTCAACATGTCTTCCAAAATCTAGATAACTCTTTCAGACTGACCATCCATCTGAGGGTGAAAGGTTGTACTCATGGTGAGCTTAGTACCCATCTCCTTCTGTAGACTTTGCCAGAACTGTGAAGTAAAGCGAGAGTCTCTGTCAGACACAATATACTTGGGTACATCATGCAGTCTGACGATTTCTTTAACATAAATTTCTCCCAGCTTGCTGACTTGGTCTGTGGATCTGATTGGCAAGAAATGGGCCACTTTGGTGAAACGATCCACAATAACCCAAATAGTGTCTTCTCCTTTTTGGTTTCTATGTAAACCACTGACAAAGTCCATGGCAATGTTATCCCACTTCGATTTCGGGATAGGGAGTGGTTGTAACATTCCAGAAGGTTTTCAGTGTTCCGCTTTCACTTGTTGACATGTTAAGCACTTAGAGACATGCTTAGCCGCGTCCCTCTTCATTCCTCTCCACCAGTAGGTTTTCTTGAGGTTCTGGTACATCTTGTCCCCGCCTGGGTGCATGGTATACTTAGTCTGATGGGCTTCATCAAGTATAATCTGCTTACTCGGCCCATTCTGAGGTACACAAATCCTTTCCCCAAGCCTTAGGATATTCTCAGTATCTAACCTAAAGTCAGTATGCTTTCCCTGTTTACTCCTTCGATTAAACTGGTAAGCCATTTGTCTTGCCTTTGTTCCTCCCTGATCTGGTGCAGAAGATCTGGTTGACAAGACATAGTGCAGAGGTAGGCTTGTTTTTCATTTAGGGTCACACCCAGCCTTAGATCTTCAATCAACTGGTACATCTGACATTTTTCTTCCTCCTGCTTGTTGAACTTCCTACTCAAAGCATCGGCCACCACATTGGCCTTCCCCGGATGGTAGTGTAGTTTAAAATCATAGTCTTTCAAGAATTCTATCCATCTCCGTTGCCTAAGGTTCAACTCCTTCTGGGTGTAGATGTCTTTCAAGCTCTTGTGATCTGAAACCGCTCAAATTTCTCTCCATAAGGTAGTGTTTCAAAATCTTCAAGGCAAACACAATGGCCGCTAGCTCTAGGTCGTGAGTAGGGTAATTTCTCTCATGGACCTTCAGTTGTCTCGAAGCATAAGCAACTACTTGTTTTTCCTGCATCAACACTGCTCCAAGCCCACTCAGTGAAGCATCAGTATAGAGTATGTAAGTAACACCAGGAGTTGGGGTGACTAGAACAGGAGCCGTAGTCAATCTTATCTTCAGTTCTTGGAATGACTGTTCACATTTCTCATCCCACTAGAACTTAACTCCTTTTTTGGTCAACTTAGTCATAGGTTCTGCCAACTTGGAAAAATCCTTAATGAACCTTCTATAGTAGCCTGCCAAGCCCAAAAAACTTCTGATTTCTATTACTGTCTTGGGTTGCTTCCAGTTCATAACAGCCTCCACTTTCTCTGGATCTGCAGAGATGCCTTTTGCTGACACAACGTGGCCAAGGAACTTGACAGTTTCCATCCAAAACTCGCACTTACTGAATTTAGCATATAACTGGTTCCTTCTGAGAGTTTCTAGCACAATCCTCAAGTGTTCTAGGTGTTCAACTTCTGACTTAGAGTAGATTTGGATATCATCCATGAACATCACTACAAACTAGTCAAGGTACTGTCTGAACACTTGGTTCATCAAATCCATGAAGGCAGCCGGGGCATTGGTCAAACCAAATGGCATCACGGTGAACTCAAAGTATCCATATCTTGTCCTGAAGGTAGTCTTGTATATGTCAGACTCTCGAATCCTCAGCTGATGATAACCCGACCTAAGATCAATTTTAGAGAAATGAGTGGCTCTTCGTAATTGATCAAATAGGTCATCAATCCTTGGTAAAGGATATTTATTCTTTACTTTAACTTGATTCAACTTTCGGTAGTCAACACACAGTCGCAAGAAACCATCCTTCTTCTTCACGAACAACACTGGAGCTCCCCAAGGTGATTCACTCAGCCTGATGAAACCTTTCTCCCTGAGCTCGTCCAGTTGAGTTTTCAGTTCAATTAGTTCTGCTGGCGCCATCCTATAAGGAAGTATGGCTATAGGGTTGGTTCAAGGGTGAAGTTTGATCTTGAACTCTAACTCTCTAGCAGGCGGTAGTTCAGGTAAGTCATCTAGGAACACATCTTCGTACTCCCTAACCACTGCTAAGTATTGTATCTTCTTTGGTTCCATAGGCTCTTCTTCCGAGAGTTCCTCAAAATCATCTGTCTGCTCCAAGCAATTCAGCAAGGCTAGGGTTGGACTTCTTGGTAGTCTCTGCATATCCCCATAGATTTTAAAGATTTCCCCAGAAGGTAATGTTATAGTTACCCGTCTCTTAGGACAATCTATCTGGGCCTGGTACTGATCTAACCAATCCATCCCCAAGATTACATCATAGCCATAGAAAGGTAAGGTATATAGGTCAACTGTTAAGAGTTTATCCCCAAACCTTAGGTCACAACTACACATTCTTTTTGATGTCACTGTGGTCCCTATTGGTGTGGACACATTCAAAGTTACAGGTAGTGTTTTTGTCACAAGTTGCAACCTATCAGCTAGTTCTTCAGAAACAAAGGATTTAGAAGCACCCGAATCAAACAATAGTTTCACAACAACATTGAATAATAGGACCGTACCTTCCACTGCAGGGACCTGGTCTCCCTGGGCCTCAACCGCGAACACTCTAGCCTGGATCTGACCACGGCCTTGGTTTTGCCCCTGATTGGCATTTTGATTCTATCTAGCTTGAGGGCGCCCATTCTGACCTCCTCCCTGGGTGTTTTGTTGTTGCTGTTGTTGTTTGGGAACCTGAACTGATGCTGTTGGGTAGTTTTTAGCAAGATGTCCCCTTTGTCTGCATATAAAGCACAATCCTAGCCTTTTAGCCTGCTCCCTTGCCTCATCCTTGTTCTGTCCCTATTTTTGTGGTGCATTCCCACCATTCTTACTTTTCCTCTGAGCCCCTTGGTTATTTTCATTCCCGGGCCTCTTGTTCTTTCCCCTCAACCTTTGCTCCAAGTTGAGCTCTTGTTCTAGAATTAGGGCCCGTTCAACAACTTCCTTACAGGTTCGGAGGCCCAACGTCATGATAACCTTTCGGATCTCGATCTTGTGACCCTATTCAAATCTGTTGGCTTTCATCTTTTCTTCCGAGATCAATTCTTGGGAGAATTTGGCCAGCTCAGTAAATTTCCTCTCGTATTCAGTTACTGTGAGATCCCTCTAATTGAGTCTCACGAAGTTTTCTTGCAACTTTCTGAGAGTTGCCTCCGGAAAGAATTTGTCATAAAATTTTTCTCTGAACTTTTCCCAAGTCATGGTCGCAAGTCAGTGTTGGGATCCATCTGCATCATTTTCCACCATCCATGGGCTGGTCTTTTCAATTGGTGTGTGGCTAGTGCTACTCTTCGTGAACCCCTCACCTTCAGCACATTCAATAACTCCTCCATCTCCTGGTACCAGTGATCAGTAGAGATGCAGTCGGTAGTTCCATCAAATGAGGGAGGGTGGAGCTTTTGCAAATCTAGCAGCATTTTCTTCTATTTTTCATCTTCCAAGTCCTCTGGATTCCTTTGACGTTCCTGAGGTACTGGTGCTGGGACTTGGACTGGAATAGGCTCAGGTGCTTGAAGCTACGGAACCATCTGAAGGATTATCTATGGAAGTTTCCTTCTCAGTTGATCTAGTACCCTCTGTGACACTTTACTCGTCATTGTTTCCATTCGCGCCTCCATTCGTGCATCCATTCGTGCCTCCATCCTAGCAGGCAGTTCCTACTCTTGTTGTTTAGTCTCGTCAACGGTGGTGGATCGAGTTACGTACCTTCTAGCTCCAGCCATTTTCTTGTAAAATTGAGCAAAGTGTCAGTATGTGTCAAATATTCGTGCTATCATGACTCTAGATTCAGTTTCTAG
>JAJIYU010002797.1:0-28906 GCA_030144865.1 Tinospora cordifolia | reverse complement strand
TCCTGATCAAGATGATACGCGTCTCGAGGATAATCTGAACGTCCAGATCAAAGCCACGTTGAACAATCGCGAACTGATGCGTTGATCGAGGAAAATCAACGAATCACGACGGTTTCGTTGATCGCGAACCAGATCGCGAACATGCTTGTGCTCATTAAATAAAGATGATAAAGAGAGTTAGTCATGGATCAGTGTGGTAATGCAGATACTGTGGCAGTAGTTGGCATCATCATGGGTGTTCCCAACCTAGGGAAGGTCTTGTTACTACTGTGGTAGTAGAGAGAGGGGACTGAGGGTCGAGTGATAGTTCATTCCCTAAATTGATAGTTGAGTGAGACTTCGTTCCTCAGATCATGTTCTGAATAGGCAACAGGCTTGTGGGCATTACTTATGAATTTTCGAACCTAATGAAAAATGTCGAGGAAGGTTTTTTCGATCTTAACGACAACCTAAATAAATGAATTGTATGAAAAGCCTAATGTCTAATAAGTTCTTTCATGTTTTATATTTTGACTATTATTATAATACCCCAAAGAATTAAGAAGAATAGGGATGATAAAAAATGGAGTCACATGACTACCGTGATGGCGCGTTGCGAATTGTGAAAAATGGGTTTCGCATGGGGACCACGGTATTGGGTCAGGGTACCATAGTACTACAATTGGATTTCAAAATTTGGGACCCTAACGTGTTACTGCGGTATCGAGATGGGATACTGTGGTAGCACAATTAAAACTCAAAAGTTTTTACAAAGACATGGGACTACGACACCGAGACGCAGTCCTGCGATTAGAAATAGTCCCAATACTGCAATACTAGGACGCAATATTGTGGTATTGTGATTGAAGATCAAAAAATGGAAGTTACGTGCATAGAAATACCTAGAACACTAATTCTTTCACAGCCGCTCTCCCCTGCTCACAAAAGTAAGCCCTAGTCGCCTTTCTACAATTTTGTTCCCTCTTCCACGCACCTTGGAACAAGTTTAATTTGTTTCAACCTTTTCTATCGATCTCACAAACAATGTTAGGAGAAAAATAGCACGTGGCTGAGTAGCAGTGGATTGTTGTGCCTCTCGGGATGAGTGCAGATGTGGTAACACAATGTTTTTGTTTGAAATCAATACTATCTGTAGAGGTTTTAACATTAGTTGAGTGGTAAACATCTCTTTTCACTGGACAATACACAGAAAGGACTTCAAAGCAATTTTTCGGCAAGGTAAACAGAGGAGACAACGATTGAAAACTAGGCATAAACTCTTCATCCCATTCAAATACTTGTTTCAAATCTTAAGTTCAATGTATAGAAATCCCATACGTGAGAGACAACAAAAATATGCACAAAGTGAAACAGTCTCGCAATACCGCGGTAACGCTAGGAGTATTGCGGTAATGTAATAAACTTTCTATTTTTTGTAGTCTTTCTTGCACAAAACATTGACCACCATGGTATCATCCCTATACTATGGTACTCAAAAGGAAATTTCAAAAACTTATGACTATTATGACCATTAACATGCCTTATGCGACATAGAGTAGGGCAACATTTGACTATGTCTCAAAGATTTCTAAATTATTATGTTTAATCACTAAAGGTCAGAGAATCATTGCTCTATAGGTTAGAAACACAATGAATGATTATACTTATGTGGATTATATTAAACTATGATGTTAAACCCCTCGGGTTGAGGATTTGTAACCATCGAAACAAGGGTTAGAACACAAGAAGAGAAAAATAGGTGGAGATGACTATCCTCTCTCTCTTTCTCTAATATTATCTTAGTTTCAAATGTGATGCATGAATGATTGTTTATTGTCTTTATATTGTTTAGAAGCATGCCAGGAATGTAATAATGCTTACTTGTTGGATTGCTAGTTGTTATACATTAATAGCATGACATGTAACTTACATGTTTTCCATATTGATTCGAATGCATGCCATCTACGTTAAGAATAACATGATTGATGAGAACTAATGCATGATAATTTATCAAAATGTTTAGTGTATATGTATTGTGATGACAAGATAAATTGTGCATGCTAGTGGTCGCTAAATAAAGACAATTAAGAGTCTAACCACATACCTAAGCGATAATATAGATATAGTGGCAATAGTCTAGTGTCATTGTGGGTATTTCTCCACCCTAGGTGGGTGTCTATGCTACTATGGAAGTAGTTGAAAAGGGATTGAGGATCAGATGAGACCTCACTCCTAATGTTGTGTTGTGATGAGAAATTGACCTTCGGGGCATTACTTCCAAGAGTTTGAACATAGGAAAATATCGAGGAGATTTTTTTTGGTCTTAACATCAACTTAAATAATTGAAGTATCTGAAACACCTAATGATTTATAAGTGCTTGCATGTGTTATATTTCTGACTTTGATAATATTCGAGATGTGTTGTATATGATCCACTGGGCTCTTGAGCTCACCTCACTAATCTATTTTTCAAGTAATCACTAAAGATAATTGCACACAGACAAGTAAATGGATACCATTGGAATAGTCTGACGCATTCTATTGTTGAGATTGTATAGGAGTAGAGGTTTATTATTTGTTTATAGTTGTAGGGCATGGGAGCCAAATTTAATTTATTTTTGGTGTTTTTATTGACTTTGGCCATGGGGTTAGAGTAATTATCCTCTATGAGTTCATTTATATGACTTCTAGTTGATATGCCATCCTCATGTTTAATCATGCATATTATTAACGGTTATGTTTCCGCACTCTGATGTTGTATTGGATAGTTATGGGAAATAAAGAATTTAAATAAGTATTGGTTCTCAAATATTGAAAGCAGGAGTGACTACACGTTTGACTTGATTCTGTCTCAAGATAAAAGACAAAGACACCCAGTCAGTGGCATTGGTGACAAGACTCTGTGGCCAGTGTGTTACAATTATAATACTCGAGATATTCTGTGTATGATCCATTGAGCTCTTCAGCTCACCCCACTCATTTCTTTTTAGGTAATCGCTGAAAACACTTGTACTGAAAGTGAAGATAGAATCATTTGGTAGTCATGGTATACCTCACTATGGAGGTTGTCTAAGAATGGACTTTACTCATTATTTTTCAGTTGTAAGACAATGGACCCACTTGACGTTTACTTTGTTCATTTATTTGTTGGTGTTGGTTGTTGACCAAGTATTTACTATTCCATATGAGCCTTAGCCATGGGACTAGCATTTGATTATTGTTATGGGTAAGTTGATTCATTCCATTTAGCTTACCATTTCTATGTTTTTTACTCATGTGATGAACTAGTAAATTGTTATTCTAACGTGTGATGAAATGTAACCTGATATGAATAGAACCAGGAGATTGATATGAGTTATAGTAATATCCTGGTGCCCAGATGGTGAAAGTGGGAATGACTACATACTAATGTAAAAGTAGGAGTGACTGCTCATTATAATATGATTACGTCTCCGGTTGAGAGTAGTAGTAAATATGACCAAATTCCAGGGTTGGGATGTTACAACTCAAGACCATAGTTGTAACACCCCCACCCTCGTATCTTTAAGCAGTGTACATGGCCACCATTCTCTTGACAGTGGACTTAACAAAATGGTGGGTCAAGCCAGTGCTACATTACAAGTGACACACACTTGTTCTTTTCTTTTCAATATCTCATGCCTTTGTATAACAATTCAAGAATACAAAATTTTTAATAAAATCAAGGCAAATTAAAAGAGATAAAGAAATTCAAACTATTTTATTCATAATAGAAATTGAAAGTACTAAACTCTTCAAAAAGAACTAATAGTTATAGCGGAAGACTTCAAAATACTTTTTAGTAGAAAAACATAGAAACTTTGGGCAACATGCCCTGAAAACTCAAAAAAATAATACTGTAGAAACTTTCTAAGAAACTATCTATATTCAACTGCTCCATGGATTTCATGTTCCTGAAAAATAAGAAAGGAAGGAGTGAGCACATAGCCCAGTGGATCCTTTTTGAACAACCATATTTCATATTCAAACTCATAACACAATCATAATTCAAACACTTGCAATCATTAGGCGTTTCAAATAACAATTTGTTTAGGTGGAGTCTCAGACCAAAAGGGTCTTTAATTCCTTGATGTTTTTAACTAAGTAAATAAGGCTCACTCGGCATCAACCCGTTAATGGCATATGTCAGCATCAACCCGTTACACATGGTGACCCACCAGTGGTACACGACCCTCAAGTACTTAGGTCTAAAAACCATATGACCTAACTCATATGAAAAGAACATCCATAGTGTCACCTTGATCATTATGATGGTACATGGTTATTATCACCATTTTCTTAGATTAATTCTCATATCATGATCTCATAAAGTAAACTTCAGAATATGAAGTCAAACTAAAATTCAGAATATACACAGTCAATTCATGAAACACTCATAGAACATGCATTATACTTTAATTAAAAAGCCTAACATGGCATGGATGATATGATTTCTCAAACATGAATCAAAAATGAAAAAACTAAAACAAACTTTTAAAATTTTGAAACTGAAATTGAAGATCTTTGAATTCAGTAAAAAAACACACAAACAATGAGCATGCCATGAATTTAAATAAGAACAAAAGGGTGTTCTAGAAATCACTTCCACCTTGTGATGCTTTCTTCTGGAATTTTGGCAGCAATTCCCCAATTTGAGAGAAGAACTTCTCACACGCACAAGAAGGGAAGATGGGAAGAGGTGCCAAGAAGAAGGCTTAGAGAAAACAAGAGAAAAATTCAACTCTTATTTTTGGAATGAATGAAATTGAGAGCCTAGGGGGGTTTATGTAGGTTTTTCAAAGGGAGAAAATTAGAAAGTTTTGAGTTTTTCTTTGAATAAAACACTCTAACTCTCCTTAATTTCATACTTTCTAATTTTTGGAGCAAAATGAGTATTTTTTGGATTTCAGAAATAATTTTCAGAATTAGAAACCTATTTTTCAGATTTTTTGGATTTTTTCATGATTTTTCGGTAATTTTCCCAAAATTTTCATTTTAATTTTTAGATCCTTTAATCTCAGCCGCCGGATTAATCTCAGATCAATCAACAAAAATCGGAGTCTTCGATCTTGGCCGTTGGATTTTCCTCGAGCGCATCAACAGTTTGCGATCTATCCAAAACGACTTCGATCTGGACCGTTGGATGATCCTCAAGCACAGCACTGTTCACGATTAACCAACGCGGCTCTGATCTGGACTATTGGATGATCCTCAAGTGCAACACTGTTCACGATTAACCAATGCGGCTTTGATTTTGACTGTCAGATGATCCTCGATCACAGTGTGCGGATCGCAGTTCCCGATCAATGAACTCGATTCTAGCCACATGATCTTCCTCGAGTTTCGTACGCAAATCTCTAGCCGTTTGATCTTGATGATTCAGTGCGCTCGTGTGTGTGCGGATCTGATCGTGGTCGTCAGATTGTGAGATCAGATTCCCGATCTACGGTTCGTAGTGTTTTAAGTTAATTTTTGATTTTTCATCCGAATTTCTTGCTTTCTTTTCAAAAAAAAAAATTTTCCAAATCTCGATCCAAATTGACTTTCTAATCTTGTTTTCATCAAAAATTGCACATATCCTTGTATTTTTGGCTATGATATCCCATGTTATGCATTATATTCATATATTTTCTTCCAAAAATCCACTAAATTGATTTTTATTCTTCATTTGGGTAAATTATGACTTGCCAAAATTCTCATTCGTCAATTTCGTATGATTTTCTAAGTGAAAATTCAATTTTATATGAACTTTTCGAGATGTTACAACCTACCCTCCTTAGAAAAAAAATTCGTCCTCGAAATTTGTACATATTTAGGTATTCCTTAAGAACAGATGCGGGTACTTGGTCTTCATCTCACTTTCGAGTTCCCACGTGGCTTCTTCTACCCCGTGATGTTTCCACAACACCTTCACTAATGGGATATCCTTTGTTCTTAGATTTTGTAACTTGTGGTCAAGGATTTTGATCGTTTTTTCCTCGTAGGTAGCATCATCTTGAATATTCACTTCCTCCTAGCTAATGACGTGGGAGGGGTCAGGTTTGTATTCCTCAACATGGATACAAGGAATACGTTACGTGGTGAAGTCATCCGATTTGGTAGGTCCAACTCATAAGCACATTCCTTGATTCTTCTAAGTATTTCAAAGGGTCCGACAAACCTTCGAGATAACTTCCCTTTGAATCCGAACCTTTTGATACCCTTCTGAGGACTAATCCTCATAAATACTTTATCCCCAACTTGGAACTCTAGTAGTCTTTCATTTTATCTGCGTAGCTCTTTTGACAGCTCTGCACAGTAGTCAGTCTCTTTTGTATTAACTTGACTTGGCTGCTCGTTTCTTCTATCATGTCTGGCCCAGTTAATACTTGATCTTCTAGTTCAGCCCAATAGGTAGGTGATCTGCTGGGTCTTCCATAGAGAGCTTTGAATGGAGCCATTTTTATGCTTGCCTGATAACTGTTGTTATAGGCAAAATCGGCCAATTGTATGTACTTGGTCCAATTCACCTTGAAGTCTAAAGCACAAGACCTCAACAAATCTTCCAAAATCTGGATAACTCTCTCAGACTGACCATCCGTCTGAGGGTGAAAGGTTGTACTCATGGTAAGTTTAGTACCCATCTCCTTCTGGAGACTCTGCCAAAATTGTAAAGTAAAGCGAGCGTCTCTATTAGACACGATAGTCTTGGGTATACCATGAAGTCTGACGATTTCTTTCACATAGATGTCTCCCAGCTTGTTGACTTGGTCTGTGGATCTGATTGGCAAGAAGTGAGCCACTTTGGTGAGACGATCCACTATCACCCAAATAGTATCTTCTCCTCTTTGGTTTCTGGGTAAACCACTAACGAAGTTTATGGAAGGTTATCCCACTTCTATTCAAGGATTGGAAGTGGTCGTAACATTCCAGAGGGTTTTCGGTGTTCTACTTTCACTTGCTGACATATTAAGCACTTAGAGACGTATTTAGCTATGTCTCTTTTCATTCCTCTCCAACAGTAGGTTTTTTGAGGTTCTGGTACATCTTATCCCCACCAAGGTGCATGGTATACTTAGTCTAATGAGCTTCATCAAGTATAACCTGCTTGCTATATCCCTGCTGAGGTACACATATCCTTTCCCCGAGCCTTAGCATGTTTTCAGCATCTATTCTGAAGTTAGTATGTTTTCCTTGCGTAACTCCTTCAATTAGTTGAGCAAGCCACTTGTCTTGTTTCTGTTCATCCCTGATCTGATGTAATAGGTTTGGTTGGCAAGACATATTATAAAGATAAGCTTCTTTTTCATTAAGGTTTACACCCAACCTAAAATCTTCAATCAACTGGTGCATCTGGCCTTTTTCTTCTTCCTGTTTGTTGAACTTCCTACTCAAAGCATCAACCACTACATTGGCCTTTCCCAAATGGTAGTGTAGTTCAAAATCATAGTCTTTTAAGAACTCCATCCATCTCTGTTGCCTGAGGTTCAACTCCTTTTGGCTATAGATGTACTTCAAGCTCTTGTGATCAAAAACCAGCTCAAATTTTTCGCCATAAAGGTAGTGTCTCCAAATTTTCAGGGCAAACACAATGGCTGCTAGCTCAAGGTCGTGAGTAGGGTAATTTCTCTCATGGACCTTTAGTTGTCTCGAAGCATAAGTAACCACTTGTCTTTCCTGCATCAACACTACTCCAAGTCCACTCAGCGAAGCATCAGTATACAGTGTGTTAGTAACACTAGGAGTTGGGGTGACTAGAACAGGAGCTGTAGTCAATCTTATCTTCAATTCTGGGAATGACTGTTTACATTTCTCATCCCACTAGAACTTAACTCCTTTTCTGGTCAACTTAGTCATAGGTTTTGCCAACATGGAAAAATCTTTAATGAACCTTCTGTAGTAGCCTGCCAAGCCCAAGAAACTTCTGATTTCTATTACTGTCTTGGGTTGCTTCCAGTTCATAACAGCTTCCACTTTCTCCTAATCTATAGAGATGCCTTTTGTTGACACTATGTGGCCAAGGAACTTGACCATCCTCATCCAGAACTCGCACTTACTGAATTTAGCATATAGCTGGTTTCTTTTGAGAGTTTCTAGTACGATCCTCAAGTGTTCTAGGTACTCAGCTTCTGACTTAGAGTAGATTAGTATATCATCCACAAATACCACTACAAACTGGTCAAGGTACTGTCTGAACACTCGGTTCATCAAATCCATGAAGGCAGCTGGGGCATTGGTCAAACCAAAGCTTATCATGGTGAACTCGAAGTGTCCATATCTTGTTCTAAAGGTTGTCTTATGGATGTCAGACTCTCGAATCCTCAGTTGATGATATCCTGAACTAAGATCAATTTTAGAAAAATGAGTGGCTCCTTGTAATTGATCAAATAGGTCGTTAGTCCTTGGTAAAGGATATTTATTCTTTACTGTAGCTTGATTCAACTTTCGATAGTTGACACATAGTCGCAAGGAACTATCCTTCTTTTTCACGAATAATATTGGGGCTCTCCTAGGTAATTCACTCGGCCTGATGAAACCTTTCTCCCTGACCTCATCCAATTGAGTTTTTAGCTCAATTAGTTCTGCTGGCGCCATTCTATAAGGAGGTATAGCTATAAGGTTGGTTCTAGGATGAAGTTCAATCTTGAACTCTAACTCTTTAGCTGGTTGTAGTCCAGGTAAGTCATTTGGGAACACAACCTCATACTCACTGACTACAGCTAGGTCATGAATATTCTTCAAGTCAGTAGGTTCTTCTTCAGAGAGTTCCTTGAACTCATTTGTCTGCTTCAAGCAATTCAGCAAGGCTAGGGTCAGACTCCTTTATAGTCTTCGCATATCCCCATTGATTTTAAAGATCTCCCCAGAAGGTAATGTTATGGTTACTCGTCTCTTAGGACAATCTATCTGGGCCTGGTACTAGTCTAACCAATCCATCCCTAAGATTACATCATAGCCATAGAAAGGTAGGGTATATAGGTCGACTATTAAAAGTTTATCCCCAACCCTAAGGTCACAACTACACATCTTTTTTGAAGTCACAATGGTTCATATTGGTGTGAACACATTCAAAGTCACAGGCATTGTTTTTGTCACAAGTTGTAACCTATCAGCTAGTTTTTCTAAGATAAAAAATTTTGAGGCACCCGAGTCAAACAACAGTCTAACAACAACATTAAACAATAGGAACTTACCTTCTACTGCAGGGACCTGGTCTTCCTGGGTGTCAACTGCGAACATTCTGGCTTGGTTCTGACCACGACCCTGGTTTTGCCCTTGATTGGCATTCTGATTCTCTCTGGCTTGAGGTCGGCCATTCTGACTTCACCACCCACCCCCCCCCCCCCCCCCCCCCCCCCCCCCCGCCGAGTATTTTATTGTTGCTGCTGGGAAGCTTGAGCAAGTGCAATTGGGCAATTTTTCGCCAAATGACCCTTCTGCTTGCATACGAAACATAATCCTAGCCTCTTAGCTTCTTCCCTTGACTCTTCTTTGTTCTGCCCCTATTTCTAGGTTTGTGGTGCCTTTCCACCACTCTTATTTTTTTTTGGGCCTTTGGGTTCTCTATTTCATTACTAGGCCTCTTGTTCTTTTCCTCTCAGCCTTTGTTCTAAGTTGAGTTCATACCCTAGGATCCCTATAAGTCTTTAAGGTTAGAGTCATAATCACTTTTTGAATCAATATCTTGAAACCCCGAGCAAACCAATTAGTTTTCATTCTTTCTTTTAGATCAGCTCCAAAGAGAACTTATCCAATTCAATAAACTTTCTCCCGTACTCAGCTATAGTCAACTCCTTCCGATTCAACCTGACAAAGTCCTTTTGTAGCTTCCACAGTGTCATTTCCGGAAAGAACTTATCATGGAAGACCTCTTTGAACTCTTCTTGGCTCATCTTTTCAACGTCAATGTTTATTTCAGCAAACATTCATACTACCATGACTCTAGATTCAGTTTCTAGGTTCTCGATTTGTTTAGTGGCCTAAAAGTTTTTCTTCTAGGTTCTTTTCATGCATGGGTATAGGATTTGGTCTCAAAGCAAATAAATATTACAGCATTCATATCACACAATCATACAATCAAGCTAGCACAGCAAGGTTCTAAGCTTCCACCTAAGCTTTTAGGTTCAAGTTCCTCATACCACTCTACCCCTTCCACTTAGTCTTTCACTCAGAACAAAGCCACACCCAAACAATTTTGCAAATTGCTCGATAATTAAGGTTTTCGAGCCCACTATACTCAAACGTCCCATACCAGTGAGCATAGAGAAACTCGTTCTGCCAGAGTTACCGACCATTCACCACACATGGTCCATCATTCTCCAAGTCTAGGATTCTTCTATAACCCTGAATTCCTATGCATCCCATGCAACATAGAAACCAAAAGTTATAGAAGCTTCCCAGTCTCATGTCCTGATCAAACAATTTTCTATTTTCACACAAGTTTCAGTCTCTAGCCTATGTCCTAAAGTTTTATGCTTTTGATCCACTATGCCACCCATGTCTACACCCGTTTCTACCTAAGGTCTTTTCTCTGGTCCTAGGGTTCGATTCTGATTGACTTACAACCACTGTCTGGCCAAGATACCACCTTTGGCATCTTTTTCGACTTTTAATCAATTCCTTGCCCTAATTTTTCACCTTCTAATTTTCTTTTATCGAAAATAAGAGTGTTCTTCTACTCCGACTACTCATATAAGCTGGTGGGACAACCTCCAGATCGAGCAGCGAGACCGAAGTCTGCTTAGCAACCGCGCTTTCTAGGGCAAGATAACCCACCTCCCGTTCAATGTTTAACTTTACTCGGGACAAGGCTTATCCACTATCAGCTCAACTTGTAGTCTTTGTATCCAAACAAAACATTTTCAAAACATATATTTCCTTTTTTGAAAACACTTTCTAAAACATTCTTTGATTTCAAAAATAGAAGGTAGGACATTCTAAATTCAATTCAATTCAAGGTTAAACCCTAAGTTCGAGTTTTTCATTCTCATCGAGCAACTAATGTTTGACTTTCTATCTCTAGCCTAATCAACACATGTTTAGGCTTGATTTTCTATCTTAAGCCCAAGCCACCTAATGCCTAGGCTCTAATACCACCTTTGATATCAGAGTAACTTTCTAATTCTTGCCCAGTTCATCTACTAACTGAGCTCTGATACCACCTTTGGTATCAAAGAAAACTTTCTATTCTTGGCCCAGCAACTAATACCTAGGCTCTGATACCACGCTTGGTATCAGAGAAAACTTTTTATTCTTGGCCCAGCAACTAATGCTTAGGCTCTAATATCACCTTTGTAACACCCCAACCCCTGTATCTTTAAGTAGTATACATGGCCACCGTTTTCTTGATAGTGGACTTAACAAAATGGCAGGTCGGGTCGGTACTACATTACAAGTGACACACACTTGTTCTTTTCTTTTCAATATCTCGTGCTTTTATATAACAATTCAAGAATACAAATTTTCAATAAAATCAAGGCAAATTAAAAGAGATAAAGAAATTCAAACTATTTTATTCATAATAGAAATTGAAAGTACTAAACTCTTCAAAAAGAACTAATAGTTACAGCGGTAGAGTTCAAAATACTTTTTAGTAGAAAAGCATAAAAACTTTGGGCAACATGCCCTAAAAACTCAGAAAAATAATACTTTAGAAACTTTTTAAGAAACTATTTATATTCAACTGCTCCATGGATTTCATGTTTCTAAAAAATAAGAAAGGAAAGAGTGAACACATAGCCCAGTGGATCTTTTTCGAATAACCATCTTTCATATTCAAACTCATAATACAATCATAATTCAAACACTTGCAATTATTAGGCGTTTCAAACAACAATTTGTTCAGGTGTAGTCTCAAACCAAAAGGACCTTTAATCCCTTGATGTTCTTAACTATGTAAATAGCGACCACTCAACATCAACCCGTTGGTGGCATATGTTGGCATCAACCCGTTACACATGGTGACCCACCAATTGTACACGACCCTCAAGTACTTAGGTCTAAAAACCATATGACCTAACTCATATGGAAAGAACATCCATAGTGTTGCCTTGATCACTATGATGGTACGTGGTTATTATCACCATCATCTTAGATTAATTCTCATATCATGATCTCATAAAGTAAACTTTAGGATATGAAGTCAAACTAAAATTCAGAATATACATAGTCAATTCATGAAACACTCATAGAACATGCATCATACTTTAATTTAAAAGCCTAAGCATGATACTAACATGGCATGGATGATATGATTTCTCAAACATGAATCAAAACTGAAAAAACTGAAATAAACTTTTAAAATTTTGAAACTGAAATTGAAGATCTTTGAATTTAGTGAAAAACACACAAACAATGAGCATGACATGAATTTAAATAAGAACAGAAGGGTGTTCTAGAAATCACTTCCGCCTTGTGACACTTTCTTCTAGAATTTCGGTAGCAATTCCCCCCCCCCCCCTTCCCCATATACTAGTGCCAATGAAGATCGCCCAACTTATTTTTCCAATTCGAGAGAAGAACTTCTCACACACACAAGAAGGGAAGATGGGAAGAGGTGCCAAGAAAAAGGCTTAGAGAAAACAAGAGGAAAATTCAACTCTTATTTTTGGAATGAATGAAATTGAGAGCCTAGGGAGGTTTATATAGGTTCTCAAAGGGAGAAAATTAGAAAGTTTTGAGTTTTTCTTTAAATAAAACACTCTAATTCTCCTTGATTTCGTACTTTCTAATTTTTGTAGCAAAATGAGTATTTTTCAAATTTTTTTCGAATTTTAGAAATAATTTTCGGAATTAGAAACCTATTTTTTGGATTTTTCATATTTTTTTTGTGATTTTTCGGTAATTTTCCTGAAATTTTCGTTTTAATTTTTGGATCCTTTAATCTCAGTCGTCAGATTAATCTTGGATCAATCAACAGAAATCGGAGTCTTTGATCTGGACCGTTGGATTTTCCTCGAGTGCATCAACAGTTCACGATCTATTCAAAACGACTTTGATCTAGACCATTGGATGATCTTCGAGCGTAGCACTGTTCGCGATTAACCAACGCGGCTCTGATCTAGACCGTTGGATGATCCTCGAGCATAGCAATATTCGCGATTAACCAACACGACTTTGATCTCGACCATTAGATGATCCTTGATCACGGTGTGCGGATCTCAGTTCGCGATCAACGAACTTGATTCTAGCCACACGATCATCCTCAAGTTTCGTACGCAGATCTCTGGCTGTTTGATCTTGATGATTCGATGCGCTCGTGCGTATGTGCGAATCTAATCATGGTCGTCGAATCGTGAGATCAGTTTCCACATCTACGGTTCGCAATGTTTTAAGTTTAATTTTGATTTTTCAGCCGAATTTCTTGCTTTCTTTTCGAATTTTTTTCCAAATCTCGATCCAAATTGACTTTCTAATCCTATTTCCTCAAAAATTACATATATCCTTGTATTTTTGGCTATGATATCCCATGTTATGCATTATATTCATATATTTTCTTCCAAAAATCCACTAAATTGATTTTTATTCCTCAATTGGGTAAACTATGACTTGCCAAAATTCCCATTCGTCAATTCCGTATGATTTTCTAAGTGAAAATTCAAATTTCATATGAACTTCTCGAGATGTTACAAAAGTATCTGATAGAGTCTCCATTCATTTTACAATTCTAGTAAAATCTACAAAAGGAGTTGGGCACCAAACTCACCATGAGCACAACTTTTCACCGTGAATCAGATGGATAGTTTGAGAGGCTTATACAAACACTAGAAGACATGTTGAGGTTTGGCGTCCTTAACTTCTAGGGTAACTGGAACAAGTACCTAAGCTTGGTGGAATTTTCCTATAACAACACTTATCTAGCAAGTATAAAGATGGCTGTATGTGAACCTCTATATGGAAGGCCCTGCAGATCACCAATCTATTGGGCAAAACTTGAGAACCACAAGCTTACAAGGCCAAATCTAGTAGAAGAGATGAATAACCAAGTCAAGTAGATCTGGCAGAGACTAGTCATAGCACAAAGTAGACAGAAGAATTATGCGGACAAGAGAAGAAGATCTCTAGAATTCCAAGCGGGAGATATAGTGTTCCTAAGGATTAGCCCTCAAAAAGGAATCAAACGATTTGGGCATAAATGGAAACTATCACCTTGATTTATTAGTCCATCCGAGATGCCTAGAAGCATTGGTGAATGTGCCTATGAAATCGAACTACCGAACCGAATGTCCTCAGTACACAACATGTTCCATGTGTTAATGCTGAGAAGATATAAGTCAGATCCTAGATCGCAAGATGATGCCACATACGAGGAAGTAACAATCGGAATCCTAGATCGCAAAGCAAAAAAGCTTGAGAACAAAGGACATCCCCTTAGTCAAGGTTCTCTGGAGGCATCATGGAGTAGAAGAAGCAACATAGGAGGTGGAAAGTGAGATAAAAACTAAGTACAGAGACCTCTTTACTAGAAGTGCATGACGAGACAATATTGGAATGAAAAAGTATAAATTTTGAGAACGAAATTTCTTTTAAGCGGGTAGGTTGTAACACCCTAATATTTTGTCAAAATTTTTGAAAAATTAAATTCAATAAAAATTAAATAAAATTATTTGAATAAAAAAGTGCTTGGAAAACCAGAGTGAAAAAAAAACAATACAAAAAATTTCCACATTTCCACTAACTACAATAGTAATTGAATCCACTACCATGCTAGTGCATCGAAATGTCGTTAATACAGAATATAGAAACACACGCTTGGTTACTATGGTAATGATAAACCTACCATGGTAATCTAAGGGAAAATTGTGCGAAAACAATATAGAAAATTGCCAAAACACTGTGGGAAGCTTCTATGTAACACCCCAACCCCCTAGAAACTAGTTTAAGCTCAACCACAAGGCAGGCTAGGTCCTATGTTATATTTACAAATACACAACTTGCATCTCAATTCCTTTGTTCTAAGACTTATTGAAATCCCTCATGAATACACTTTTCATTGTGCTTAATATTCAATTCAACAAGTGCAGTACAACTAGAAAAAGAAATACCTCAAACTCTTTATTTATTCAAATAGAATAAAAAAAACTTACATTCTTAAATTAATTCATAAACTTGAGTACATAACTCTTTAATTAAAAATAAAAATTCAGCGAAAGTCTAATAAAACAAAACTTGGCAACATGCCCTTACATTGAATAAAAGAAAATAGAAGTTTTCTAAGCATAGCTACTATCAGATTTTCATTGCCATCATATTCAATTTCCTAAAAATGTTAGAAAGAGAAGGGTGAGCACATAGCCCAGTGGATCATCTATTAAACAAATAGCTTATTATTTCAAAATCTCTAACACATTCAAATTCACACACTTTCAAACAATAAGTAATTCATACATCAAATTGGTTCAAGTTGACGTTATAACTGAAAGGGGTTCTACTCCTTTGATGTTCTTAATTTAGATACCCCTCTTTAGGGTAGAACAAAATTTCTTTGTTACTTTCCATTGGATGCTACATATCAAGTATCCTTTAGTTGCATTTTGCAACCACACATTCCAATCATGTGTTAAGAACACCCATAGCACCCATACGGGTCACATGACAATACGTGGTTCTTATCTTCACTTTTTTATGTTCAAGATCACACAATCATAAAAGAAATTCAAAATATAAATTTTAGAATTTTAAACAACTAAGAAAGCATGAAAACATCATATAGCATGCTTGAAACTTCAAAAAAAAATCCTAAACATGGATTATAAGCATGGCATGTTCTCATGAGTGATTAAAACATTAAAACATGCTAAAATAAGATTGAAACATGATTAAACATGTTAAAAATTGACATTAAACATGCTAAAATCTAAAACTAACACATGCATGACTATGCTAAGAATTCACAATAAGAAGATAGTGTTCTAGAAATCCTCACCCCTTAATCGATCACTTCAAAACTTCAAGAACTTCAAGAACAAGAAAAGAAAACTAAGATCCTAACTTCTCACTTTGAAACACTCAAGAACACAAGAGAGTGAGAAGGGGCCAAGAAGAAGGCTAGAACAAGCAAAGATGAGGATTTCAACTCTTGCTTTGAGATGAGAAGAATGAGAGCAACTAGAGGGTTTATATAGATTTTCAATAGCACAAGGGGAGACTTTTTGGGCAAGATAACAAGAAAACCTTTCCATACACATCTAGGACATTTTTGCATGGTTTGGACAAGTGTGCTCATGGTTTGGGCAAGTGGGCCCACTAGGATTCTTATTCCAAAGATATGAGCACAATTTTATTTCCTAACCTAGTGGGAACACAAAATGGGCCTAGATTATGTTCTATTTCAGTTGGGACATTCATATAGAATCAGATTTGGGTGCTTAGGAACTTTCCTTTGCTTGTTTATTGCTTGGTCATCACACAAACACGCATAGAAACACTTGTAATTTTGGTTTTTTTTTTAATTAGGGAATTGTTTCCTTGAGCAAAAGTGGCTGGTGAGTACGTGACCAAACTTGAGGGACACAAGATCAAGGTCTTTGGAATCTTAGGAAACTCTCTTAATTTGAAATTTGGCACATGTGGAGCACACACACATGGTGTAGACATTTTTAGGGTGCATGGGTACACCTGATCATTTATCTTGCTACATGGGATTACTTATCTTGGTTTCTAACCATGGGAAAACTTCTCATAGGTGTGGTGTACTAAATCATTTGCATGGCACATCGGATCATTTTTCATGAATTTAAATAAAAAAAACTTCCCATGGAGCTTTGGGTAGGGTGAAGGTACACATGATCATTGTGTTCCACCCATGTGACTTGCACATGCTTAGAGTGGTCATGACTCCATGGGTTCACAAAAATCAAATAAAAATTAATATCTCGTTATTGACAAGGAATTATGATTTATAACCTATAGTTTTGGAATCACATGAAAAAATTAAGAATTTCAATATATGGTTCAGCCAAATTGATTTTCATTTACTTTCCTTATTTAGAACCCATTGAAGACACTATAAAATGAAAATTCAAATCTTGGCCAATTGTCCTGATTTTTGGATATGTTGTTTATTTTGTTAGTTCATGTCATCACATTTTCTTTTGGGTTATTTCGATTCCTCGAAGTACCCTAAATGTCAATTCTTTCTAATTTGGATCCCTTGAAGGGCGTTTGGCAAATGAAAACCCTAATCTTGACCAATTGTTCTGATTTTTGGATATATTGTCCACTTAGTTGGTTCATATTACCTTATTTCGTTTCAGGTTGTTTTGGCTCCCTAAGGGTCATCAAATGAGACTTTTGGAAACCTACCAAATTTAGCCCTAAAATGAGCCTGGTTTCATTTTGCACCCAATTTCATTGAATTGATCTTGAATTTCATTTCATCAAGTATAGAGTTTTTTGGATATTATAACCTACCCTCTTAGAAAAATTCCATCCTCGAAATTTGTACATAACTAAGGATTTCTAGTGAATAGATGTGGATACTTGGCTTTATCTCACTTTCGAGTTTCCAGGTAGCTTCTTCCACCCTGTAATACTTCCACAACACTTTCACCAACAAAATATCCTTCATTCTCAGACTTTGTGCTTTGTGGTCAAGGATTCTGACTATACTTCCTCATAAGTAACATCATCTTGAATGTCAGGGGCATACTTTCTCCAATTTTCTTTTAAGTTCTAAGGCATAAGGCCTCAACATTTCCTCTAATGTTCGAATGACTCTCTCAAACTTATTGACTCAATCTATGGATCTGATTAGTAAGAACTAAGCCACTTTAGTGAGACGATCCACAATTACCCACACGGTGTTTTCTTCCTAAGTCTTAGGGTATTCTGAGTATCTAACCTATGGTCAGTATGCTTATCCCATTCACTTTTCTCCATCAGGCTTATGAGTCATTCGGCCTACCTTTTTTTCATCCCTGATTTGATGCAATAGTTCTGATGGCAAGACTTGCTATAGAGATAGGCTTGTCTTTCATTTAGGGCCATACCTATCTTAAAGTTCTCAATCTATTGAAAGTTTTCTTTGTTGTGCCCCACCTCCGATTTAGTGGACTCTACCACACGGCAGGTCTTGAGGTCGTTACCTTAAGTGACTAACACTTTCTTGAATATTTAAAGTGAGGCAACAAGAGTTTTTAAGGAAATTGTTTTCATTAATTGGAAATCACAGGTACAAAACCTTATTCAAACCAAAATTCGTAATGCTAACACTTGCAACCTTTAAGTAAAAGAACTTCATGCCACTACTCATATTCAAAATTTATTCTTCTGTCCTAGCAGTGGACTACTTGGGTTTTACTTAGGGTATTGATCTTTTTGGACCTCCACAGTGAACATTTTGTCCTGGTTCTGACCACGATCTTGATTTTGCCCTTGGTTGTCATTCTGTTGTAGCTGTCTACCCCGAAAACGATCATTCTAACCTCTCCTTGAGTGTTCTATGGTTGAGGAGCCTGAACTAGTGCAGTTAGGAAATTTCATGTTATATGGCCTCTTTGCTTGCACACGTAATACAACCCTTGTCTCCTAGCTTGTTCTCTAAACTCATTCTTAGCCTACCCATGTTTCTGTGGGGCCTTATCACTCTTATTCTTTTTCTGTAACCCGTGATCTTTTTCATTCACAAGCCTCTAATTCTTTCCTCTCAACCTTTGCTCCAAGTTGAGTTCTTGCTCTAGAATCAGCGCTCTTTCCAAGATATCCCTATATGTCTTTAAACCCAAAGTCATAACCACTTTGTGGATCTCAATCTTAAAACCCTGAGTAAACCTATTAGCCTTCATCCTCTCATCCTAGATCAGTTCCAGAGAGAACTTGGCTAGCTTAGTAAATTTCCCCTCGTACTCAGTCAAGGTGAGATCCTTTTAATTAAGTCACACAAAATCTTCATGTAGTTTTCTAAGGGTAGCCTCCGGACATAACTATTCATACAAGATCTCCTTAAACTCTTCCCAGTTCATCTTTTCAACATTGGTGTTTGTTTCATCAAACGTTCGTACTATCATGACTGTAGATTTAGTTTCCAGGTTCTCGATTTGTTTAATGGCCTAAAGGTTTTTCTTTTAGGTTTTTTTCATGCATAAGTACAGGATTTGGTCTCAAAGCAAATAAGCAGTGAAGCATGCATATCACACAATCATACAACCAAGCTAGCATAACAAGGCTTCAACCTTCCACCTGAGCTTTCAGATTTAAGTATCTCATACCACTCTATTCCTTCTACTTAGGCTTTTACACAAAACAAAGTTGTACCTAGACAATTTCACAAATTGCTTGATAACTAAAGTTCTCAAGCCCACTATACACCACCAACCCATACCATCAAGCCTAGAGAAACTCATTTTGTTAGAGTTATTGATCATTCATCACACATGGTCCATCATTCTCCAAGTCCAGGCTTCCTCCATGACCCCAAATTTCTATGCATCCCATACTACATAGAAACTGAAAGATATAGAAGTTTCCCGGTCCCGTGTCTTGATCAAACAAGTTTCTGTTTTCACACAAGTTTCAGCCTCTAGCCTATGTCCTAAAGATTTATGCTTTTGATCCACTGTGCCACCCATGGCTATACCACATTTCTACCTAGGATTTTTCCTCTAGAATTTGGCCCCAAAATGAGCCCAGTTTCATTTTGCACTCAATTTCACTGAATTAATCTTGAATTTTATTTTATTAAGTACAGAGTTTTCAAGGTATTACATTCTAAATGAAATAGAAACTTCTAATTTCGACAGTTATTAAGTTATGTGTGTGGGGAACAAGTAAAGATTAAAATTAGAATGGTTTCTAAAAGGTAGACATACCAAACTTTCCCAAACATGCACATTGAAGCTCTATATAAACCATGCCCAACTAGCCATTCTCCTCACCCCAATAAGAATGAACCAAGTCTTGTCTTACTTCCCCAGTAGTGTAACAGCAATCCCTTTTCATTCTTTTAACTATTTTACTTGGTAGGAAGGAGGGAAAACAAAGTTTTGCACAAACTTTGTCACTAGGCAAGTGTATGATCAATCAGAGAGATTTGAAGGTTCAAACTAAGGTATAACCACCCTATCTCAACCTCAATTTCATGTTTCATAGTTTAGAAGTTGAACTAGTAGGATACCATGAACCACCTTATCTCAACCTCGATTTCATGTTTCATAGTTTCGAAGTCGAACTAGTAGGATACCATAGCTATAGGAGAGCTAGGAATGATTACAAAACACACAAAAAACTAAACCGCTTTCTGGTTACCGCAATAGTGCTATATGCTAATGTGGTAGTGGACCAAAACTCTATTTTTTTCACTCGTGATTGAGTTATGCGACAAATTGTTTTGGGTTACTGTGGTAACCTACCGTGGTAATGACCCGAGAACCCTGTTTTCACCCCTACACAATGACTAACGTAGTTACCTATTTCCCTACCATGGTATATAGACTCGAGACCATATTTTGGCTTATCTAGGGTGATGATCTTGCATATTAGAGACCATACATGATGAAAGATCATTAGATTATGACCCAAGGATGTTAGAAACACACAAATAACATATTAGTCTTAATTTCCAAGGTTGAAGGATCAACGTGCATGGCCTATCACAACAAAGGGATTAAGCGATTAAGGAGGAAGTGATTTCTGAATTTTACCTTATTATTCTGATTCAAGTATTATATGCATGAATGTGTGCTTAGGTATGCCATGGTTTCACATGTTTGATTGAATGTTATACGCATGCTTAGGTTCGAAATATGTCATGCTATGCCATGAAAAATGCATATCCTGCTATATGTATACATGAGTAATCTATGTGATGCCATGATCATTTAATGTCTTGTTAACATGCTCAATACCATGCTTACATGTTTATTTTTGAATTTACTTCATTATTAATGTGATTTGATAATAAGAAAAGATTAATAAAGATTATCAACAACGTACTAGCACGAGGACGCGAATGTTCCAAAATGGTATTCTCGAAATGTAAAATTAGGATTTAGATTTAACCCCACTTCATTAATGATATGTTCGAAGGTCCGAATTTGACTTCATCCCCTAAATATGGAACACTAAAGCATAACCCTTTTCGGTTTTAATGTCAACTAATAACAAACAACTATTTGAGTTATATAATCTTTTGAAGTGTTTGTCATGTATATTTTATTTGACTTGAAATAATGAGTTAAATATTTTGAATAATTTACTAGGCTCTTAAGTTCACCTTCTTTTTCTAATCTTTTAGGGAATTGATAATCAGAGACTATATGGATGTCACTTAGACAATTTTTCTTTTAAGATTTTAATTAGTTGTAGGGCATGTTGGCCCAATTTTCTTTATTTGAATTTTGAAGTTATTTTCGCTATAGTAAACATAGAGGTGTTTGTACCTTTTAATCTTTGAATTGATTAATGATATTGAATTACTTTATCTAAAAATTTTCTCGATATTTTACCTTTATGAAATCTATACATGAGTTAATGTTACTCAGGAAGTCCCAAGAGTTTGGGAAGAGAAAGAAAAGAATTAAAGTGACACAAGCCTGCCTTTCGGGAGGCCACCTCCTAACGAGCATGCACGTGACTTGAACATGTCGAGTCATTGAGCCACGAGGGGTAGGTGTGGTATTACAAAAGCTATGCTGATAGACTGAGGAAACCCTTGGAGCTCTAGGAGAGTGACATAGTATTTTTTTTAGGAGTTAGTCCTTAGAAGGGTATTAAAAGATTTGGACACAAGGGGAAATTGTCATCGAGATTTATCGGTTCATTTCAAATTACAAGACGAGTAGAAGAATGTGCATACAAGTTAGATCTACCTAACCAGATGTCCTCGATATCCAATGTATTCCATATATTAATGTTGTGAAACTATGAGCAAGACCCTTCTCATATCATCCACAAGGAGGAAATTCGAGTACAAAACAATGCCACATGTGAGGAGTCTGCAGCCAGCATACTAGATCACAAAGTATAAAGCTTTAGGATGAAGGACATCTTGCTAGTCAAAGTTCTTTAGAAACATCATGGCGTGGAGGAGACAATTTAGGAGTTGAAGAGCGAAATGTATACCAAATACCTAGATCTCTTCATAAAGAACAACAAAACATAACATTGAATGACTAACAATCCAAGTAAATTTTTTCAAATTTTGAGGATGAAATTTAAATTAAAAGGGATAGATTGTAATATCCAAAAATAAATATAAGAAAAAATAATAAGGAGAATAGTTAAATTGATAATATATATATATATATATATATATATATATATATAATAAAAAGAAGTGAATAAATAAATAAACAAAATTCTTTAGAGTAGGAAAGAGTATAAAAGATGAGTATAATAAGTTTTAATTAAACTAAACAATTAATGTTTTGGTTGAAGTCAAAAAAACTAGAAGATAAGATAAGATTCCTAAATATCTAGAATGAGTCAACTTGGACTCCTTCAGATTTCAAATACCACCACGTCCTAAAAGGATGGGAAGAGATGAAGAGATATGAATCTTCCCAAACTAATCAAATACCACCACGTCCCATTATTTATCTCCTCCATTGCCACATCTCCACTATTCTCATCAATTTAGTGTTTTCTTTCTCTCTTAGTCAATCTCCATTAATCAAGAAACCAGCAATATCTTATGACCTTGTTCTCCAATTGGAGCAACATCAATCAAAAATGAGCACATTACTAACTAGTCACCTTTCTTTGCTTTAGTTGATAGCCCATCTTCCATCTTCTTCCACAGGTAATCTTTCATCTATTCTTCATGTTTCAAGTATTTCTTTGCCTAAAGAAATCGAGAGGAAACCAACTAAGAAATCAATCCAAAATACTCCACAATAGAAGCCATTAGAACCCCATATATACCTTCATGAACTACTACCCTTTTCTCTTTGTTCTTAACGTTGATTTGCCAATGTCTTTGACTTCTTACTATATAATACCCTGACTAATTCTTAAATTTTTAGAAATAAAATATATAAAGTCATAATTAGGTTCATTGAATCATAAAAACACGTTAAATAATGAAAATTTTATATTTTTAGGGCAAGAAAACTCACAATCAAGTTTCCTAGGAAGTTTCACAAGTTTTAGTGAAAAATCAACTCTAAGGATAAAAATGATAATTTTTTCAACTAGGGGTAAAATGGTCAATTCGAGTAGAACATGAGCTGTAGAGCAACACTGTGTAGAACGGTGAATGATTGTAAGTGCAAAAGGTTATTTGGACCAACTGAATATAAAATAGTAATTTTGCTGCCAAAAGACAAAATAATCATTTTACCTAAGACTAGATGCATGTACCATTATAAAGGGAATATGAGAATAATATACATAAAATAGAAGAAAATAAAATATCTAGAAAATATTGTAAAAAATGACAAGAATTAAATTAATAAAATTTATGTGAATTAAGGGATATGCCCATATAAACATTTAGGGCATAGGATAAATTTATTTATAAAATATTGTAAAATAAATACACAAAAATTACTAACTATTTTCTCATAGATAACCACTCAAATGAGCACCCAAGTGACAATAAAATCATTAAAATAAAATAATTTAAATCAAAGGCCAAAACGTGTAATACGCCAAAAATGATACAAAAATTTGATAAATAAATAAACTTAAATAAAATAATTTGAGTGAAATAATACTTGGAAACTACATGAAATTATAGTCCAAAAGAAGTACAAGTTCAAAGTTCGAAGGGATAGGCAAATTGAAATGAAACACAAAACAAGCCACAAAATTGTCCATTGATTACTATGGTAATGCCTCATATATGCAAAAATTTGAAAAATGGAAAGTGCTTTGGTTATTGCAATAATGGGAAATGACTACCACAATAATGCATCGTTGCCCGAAAAACTAAATGGGAAATGCAATTTGATTACCACGGTAACCTATCGCGGTAGTGTGTGTAAAACTGTGCAAAAACAATTTGAGAAGTTTCTAAAACCACTCTAAGGCACCCCAAACGAATTGGCAACTTCTAATTATGATATCTACGAAATTATGTGGGGAAAAACAAGTAAAGGAGAGTTTTAAAAAGGTTTTTACAACGAAGACACCCCAAACTTTTCAAAAACTACCCATTAAAACTTTATATAAACCCAAAGATGAGCACCATTCTATTCATCCTAGCAAGAACAAACGAATTCTTTTCTTGCTCTCCCAATCTCTTAGATATCTTTCATTTCTATGTTGTTCTAAAGTAGTAGGAAGCTAAAAATATAGAGTTTTGCACAAATTTTATTACTTGAAAGCGTGTTAAACAACCAAGGAGATTTGAAAGTTCAATAGAGATATAACCACCCCATCTCAGTTTAAATTTCATGTTTCAAAGCCTATAGTTCAAACTAAGATGATACCATGGCTGTAGGTGAGTTAGGAATGATGAAAACTAACCCAAAAAACCAGTTGTCCACTGGTTACTGCTGTAGTGTGATTTGCAACCGTGGTAGTGCAATGCACGTTCTTGGATTACCACAATAGTGTGTGATATTACCAGGGTAATGCACCTATAAACCCAAATCTTTCATCCCTGCACACTGGTTGTACAGGAATTAAACATATGAACATGGTATACCTTATAAGCATGTCATAGCATAGATCATATCATAAATCTCATAGGCATGTCATAGCATAGATCATATCATCACATGTCATGGCAACATTGCTTATATAGTCCTAAGCATGCATATCACAAACACGACATATACAATCAAGTCAAATAGAGCATGTATATTCAAAGCATAAATGCACATGTAAGCCTTGTTTAGATCAAAATAATAAAGTAAAACCCAGAAATCATCTCCACCTTTATGCCTTAGTTCCTTCTTAGTCCTTGTACTTCTATTTCAAGCCTTCTCGAGTATCCAACCTTGAAGATCAAGATTCAACACGTTACTCATATGCTTATAATGCTTTTGAATCATGTAATAATGGTCCCTTATCATATATGGTCTATAATATGCAAGAACATTACCCTAGATGAGCCTATGTATGGTCTTGGATCCATGTATTGCAGTAGGAAAAGGATTACCATAGTAATTAGAACAAAAAGTGAAAATCAGACAGTGCAGATTCACTACTGGGTAACCAATGGTTATTGGTGAAACACAGACACACTACCACGGTAATCAGTTACATTACCATGGTAGTCAAGGTGAAAGTTCTAGAAAAGAGAGGAAGAAGATGGCATTACTACAGTAGAACTGATCACTAACACAATAACCAATGGGAAAACCAATTTTTTGGGTATGTCTCTCTCATCCCCTATGCTCTAATGGTCCTAGTATCTTACTATATCGACTTCTAGACCATGAAACATGTCTTTAGAACTGAGACAAGGTCATATATTCTTTGATTCGCCGAACCCTCCTTGCTCCAAGGATGTCCCAAAACTGGTTTTATGGCTTGAACTCCTTCTATGAAACAACTTTCTAGGTTTTTCTTCTTCCTATCACTACTGTTGTTGTGTGGACCAGCTAGGAAACAAAAAGGGTGTTTAGAAGAGAACTAAATGAGCAAGAAGAGAAGTGACTTGTACTTGCTTAAGTGAGGAGAATGGGTGCTCATGCATTTAAGTTTATATAGAGTTCTAATGGACAGGTAGGAAGTTTTGGATTGTTTTCATTTTAGAAACCTTTCAAACTCTATTTGCTTGCTTTCCATGTGCAAATATTAGCAAGTTGTGTTTTTAGAAGTTGCCCACACATTGAAAGTTTCTTATAATTGTTTTGAAAACTTTACAAAATCGTTTCATGCATGTTTTACTCATATTACTGCGGTAGTGAAGACACTACCACAATAACCAAAACGCAGTGTTTTTGTTAAATTTTATGGGTAGGAACACACTACCGCAGTAGTGTTTTTCATTGCTGCAGTAACTAGTGAGTTGGTCATTTGCAAATTTTTTGTGTTTTGTTTTGGTTCACCTACCCCTTCTTACATTTGATTGTACATGTTTTACGTTATAAATTTCATGGTTTTCTTACAGTTTACTTTATTTCAATTAGTTTACTTTATTTTGATTATTTGACAAAATTTTGGGGTGTTACAAACTACTACTTTTGTTATTCTTCTTCTTTATTCTTTCTTCTTCAACAAAAGAATGCGACCATTGTAAGGTTTTAGAGGAAAATCAAGCTTCAACTTTGGGCAGTTATACAAGTAGTTATTTGAGGTATCAAATTCTAAAACCCAAAACTTTGGACTTAGTTGAGCATGCTAAAAGTTACTACATCCCTTGCATGATTAAGTAGAAAACCATATTAAAAGGTTTAATTGAGCTTTGAATTCTTTTGATAAATTTTAATAGTTATACCAATTTTAAAACCCAAAATTGATTAAAGTAGTGGAATGTGTTAACCATCATTTAACTATGAACTTCGATGGGATGCTTCCTTTACTATCTGAGGGTATACTAACCAAAAATCAACCCAATCGAGGTTAGAGAAGTATGCAAAGTAATTTAGAGATTTTGCCACTATGACTATGGGCCAGAACAAGAAGTAGAAAATCACATCTGAAATGCCACTAAATGGCCACAAAAAATTGTGAACTAAAATTCTAGAGTTAGTTTGATGAATTTAGGAGAATTTGGTAAAATTTATGACAAATCGACAGATAGTTTGATCGCATTAAAACTCAAATAAATTGTCACACCCCGACCCCCGAGCTAAACATCATATCTGTCAATCTAAGGCCCTATCGTCGGGCGTCACGCGGCTTCAAGCTCTGCGTGTGGTCCGCCGAGGCACCGGGCGTGCGACAATCATCATCATCTTTCCACTACACGAGGTTTAAATCATTTCATAATTTCAAATAATCATTTCATTCATGCTTCACTAAGCAATTAATTTCAAATCAAATTCACCAAATGTTCAAAATCATATTCATACTAGAAATCAAGATAATAGTAGCGGAAGCACTTTTTGGATCAAATCTTTCTAAATCATTGAACGATGTACATACAATATCTAAAAATCATCAGTTCATCAATCAAAATAAAAACAATGCTCAAGATGGTAAAACAGTACTGTAGATACATACACAAAAATATGATACATGTCCCTCTGGCCCAAATCCAAAATATACATCAAACAGAGAGACAGTTTAACACAAAATATCACCCTTTCTCTCTCTATAAATCCTCCAGTCTCCAGTCTGCATCCTCACTGAGCGTTGGGCCCATGAGTACCTGTAAAATAAAAATGGGGTGAGCTCGAAAGCCCAGTGGATCTCCCCTACACATTAATAGCATTATACAAACGAGCATACGAAACATGCAAACAGTTTCAAATCATTAGGGGCATTTCAAACACTTAGTCAATTTATCTGTTGCGCTCTAATATCAGGAATCTACCCTCTGATATTAGGAATTAATCGAAAGAGTGAACCACCCTCGGTATCCCAATTGTGGTCTTGAACACAATCAGGCACAACATCTTTATACGACAAAAGTCTACCTCTGAGACCACGACCCAAGAAGATACTGAAACCAAGGAAAAAATCCTCATGACTTTCCAAATTCAAGGGTCTCATACCCGCTCACAGTTTGTCCTAGTTGGGGGATACCCACGATAACGTCCTGGTCACAATCGAATAACATCTATGTGATGTACCAGTGCCCATCCATCGCCCCAGTATGTGGAGCTCTTAATAAACTTTTAATGTTCTTTAGTTTTACAATCACAGTTTTCATTCCACGCAGCATATAGACATGCTTATTCAAAATGTTAACCTAAGTAAAGAAAACAAACAAACACCAAGCTAATCATAATATCCTAGTACTAGAAAGCGAGTAACCAATCATGAGGATATCATATCAATCGTTCCACCCAAGGCATACATTCCTAGCATGGTACTAAGTACAGGAATTTAAACATGAATCATATTCCATATCCAACATCCACATAATACTAAAGAGTGAGGAAGAGATAGTCAACCCCACATGTACATGCCGAAATACTGTTGGATCGTTGTTCTTTGCACAGCAGTCCAATACCATCAATCTACATCATTAGACAGTAGTGATACATTACTTTGGGATTTTAATACTCTTTTCACCTAACTCTAGGGGTCTGGTATCATTCAGTGTTTCAGAGTGTACACAAAACACTCCAAAAACTCTATTTGCGTCTATCGATCGCGGTCGGTCTTGTGTGGACCGTGGTCCACACACGATTTCCTGCTCGTGCCCGAAGAGAGAATGGGCACGACTTCCCCTCTCCCCGTCCAAAAGAGGCCGGCCCACCCAATAGTGAGATTTCGCATGTGTACGCCTGTCACACCCCAACCCCCGGACCGGACGTCATGTCTGTCAATCTGAGGCCCCTTCGTCGGGCGTCGCGTGGCTCCAAGCTCAACGCGTGGTCCGCCGAGGCCCCGGGCGTGCGACAGTTATCATCATCTATCTTTCTACCTCTACACACGAGGTTTAAATCATTTCTTTGATTTCAAATAATCATTTTAATCATGTTTCACTAAGCAATTGGTTTCAAATCAAATTCACCGGATGTTCAAAATCATATTTATACTGGAAATCAAGATAATAGTAGCAGAAGCACTTTTCGGATCAAATCTTTCAAAATCATTGAACACTGCTTAACAATACCATAACTAAAAATCATCAGTTTATCAATCAAGATAAAACAGTGTTCAAAATAGTAAAACAGTCCTGCGAAGACATATACAAAAATATGATACATGAACCCCCGGTCCAGATTCAAATATACATCGTAAAAACTATACAAAAACAGAGAGACAGTTTAACAAAAATATCACTCTCTCTATACGTCCTCCAGTCTCTGGTCTGCATCCTCACTGAGCGCTGGGCTCATGAGTACCTGTAAAATAAAAATGGGGTGAGCTCGAAAGCCCAATGGATCTCCCCTACACATCAATAGCATTATACAAACGAGCA
>JAJIYU010002796.1:0-29139 GCA_030144865.1 Tinospora cordifolia | reverse complement strand
TATATATATATATATATATATATATATTGGGTAAGGGACCAATGAATAAATAAATAATTCTTCAAGAATCTTTAAATAATTATTTTAAGAACCGCCTAGGCGCCGCCTAATCCTCGCCTAGGCCCCGCCTCGCCTTATGGAAGCTTACCGTCTTAAACCGCCTTAATGCCTTGACAACACTGGGAGCAACAAACCTTACCTACATTGGGTTAGGTTGGATCAGGCTGGTTGGTTGGGTTTGACCATAATAAAAAAAAAAAGTTTTTAACAAAAAAAACCTAGAATTTTTTTCATTAAGCAAAACACAAAAATAAGGGACATGAAAACGAAGAAGAAGAAGTTTTTGATAAAACCCAATCAATAAAATTGGTCGGGTGGCTTAGTTTTTTTTTGTCTTATTGCTCAATTTTGAGTTTTTTCCTAGAACACTTCAATTGTTATTTAGATTAATTTTATAGCTTGCTTACTTTCTGAATGTTATGATGTCACTTCTTGGAGACATTAAATGTGTTTATTTAGATTGCACACACTCCTTTTTTGATTTTTTGGATACAAACTATACACCTAATATATACTATCACTTGTTTTGTTGGATATTTGAAATCGTCTTCAATGGTCGTTTAACCCATTTAAAGTAGATAATCTATCATGAGAAGTGTAAGGATCCATAACTCAGATAGAGGGTGGTTGTGATCCTTGGAGTATAGCATAAGATAAGCTTAATAGAACCGAAGCTTAATATATATATATATATATATATATATATATATATATATATATATATTCAGAAAAACGTAGTATTTGAAAGATGTTGGCTTTGGAGGTGTAGTCGTTATATCTTTTAACAACGTTTACTATAATTGAAGCTATTTTGATATATTGAGTTCTTTTTTCTCTGAGTATTTGACATTTTTATGTGATTTGGTAAGCAGATGCAAATTATTTCTATTTTGTTTATATGTTCATGTCTATGTTGTATTAATCATATTTGATATTGAGGATTCATGTAAAAAAATTTACATGTTTATTTTTACAAAATATAGGAGACTTATGCCTCTCTTTACAATTTGAAACCACATTGATTATGCCTCATGCATATTATAACCTTGCTTATTAAAAGAATAGTTAATTATCAAGACGAACAAAGCTTTAGTTTCCAAATGATAGGTGGCACATTCCAAGAGAACGTCTTTCGTTTGGGACAATTGGTTAGTAGTAAATATGATATGTGATTCAATTTTAGGCAAGGATAGGAGAGGATTTCTTTTATTTATTTTTTTAAAGAAATAGATATTTATTGATTTAAAAGAATAATACAACAATAAAAACAACCTTTACAACATCCTAAAACAAGAGAACTATACCCACCCAACCCCATTACATTGCAAAATATTACAAAGTATTCTCCTAACACCGAAGCCAGTCGAGATGGAATGCCCCAAACATAAGGGAATATTCCTGATCCACAAAGACGCAAGTGATAACGATTCTTCCCAAATTTGGGTAGGTGAGAGGGCCCTATCCTCGAAGATTATAGCGTTTTTATTTGTCTTCAAGCACCAAATCACTGCCAAACTAACCACCATCCAATGTCGGTGCCGCTTCGAACAAACCCAAGTGGACAAAAACTAAACTAAACCTCCTGCTCACTCTCCTCAACAAAAGCAAAAAAATTGCCTCCTCCATCTTCCCCATACATAACTGGAGAAGAAACACTTGAGGAAAAGATGATCAATAGATTCGTTGCTCTCCTTACATAAAAGACAATAGGAAAGAGATAGGCAAAGATTCAGAAACTTGTTTTGAAGCACATTTCCCGTACTGATTTTCCTTGACCATGCGAAAAACTTAACTTTAGATGGAATAGAAACCTTCCAAATCTCCTGGAAAAGATAGGAGGAGCTAGGAATGAGAGCTTCCACCAAAGAAGAAAAAAAGGATGTAGAAAATTTTCCGAAATCCTCTCTAAACCACACAATTCTATTCCCCATATCATGCAAAAAACAATCCCTAAGCAAAACCCAGAGCGCTTCTTCTTCTTCACCACAATGATGACTGCTATGAGACCTCAAGTAAAAGTTCCACTGGATGACTCGATGACTCCTGCAGAGTATCAATCTACTCCTTGAAGAAACAATTGGATGATGATGAACTCTTGATTGGCAATACAACCTAGGGAAAAGCCCTACAAAGGCGTCAGTTTCCCACCACGCATCCTCCTAGAAGCGAACCACATCACCTCTCCTTACCCGCAACCAAATACTTGGACAAAAGCATCGGAAGAGGATTTTTTAAGATTTCCATATTTTTCTTGAGATTGGTGATGGCCAACATACTTGGTTTTCGAAAGGTGGACTTGAGACTCTAGTGTGGCCAATTCATTGCCTCACTTGAATTGGTTGTCCAATCTCCCTCATTGTCTTATCACTTTTTTCATCTCTTCATTTTTTTATCTTCTTGTTTCTTCATGGAATTTCCACTTTCCTAGGCTCTTACTCTAAGAGAAGATATGGTGTCAACTTTCTCTAGTTGTGGCTAGAGATAGAATTTCCATACGTTTTATAATTGATTTACTTGGTCTCTTGACTTTTCTGAAAGTTATTCTTGTAAATCTTTCCATTTTTTGGTTGACAGCCTTCCTCTTCTATCTTTCACTGAGTACGCATATTTGAATACTCAAAATCCTCTAAAGTAAAAGTTTTCTTGAATGTCTAATAGCCAAAAATAAACTAAGCTCCTCCACCGTCTTACGAAAACATTTTCCAAACTATATGAGTTCCTTCCATTCTTGCCTTCTGTTTTTTAAGGATTGACAATCTGTAATCACTTATTTTTTTATTTCTTTTAGTGTGACTGTAAAGGAGTGTGGCAAAACTGGGAATATTTCTTGGGTGGAAGTTGAAAGCTCTTTATTTTTGTGAAGAATGCATTTCAAGGTCTTTCTGAAAGATCCAAACCCATTGGAAGGATTGTTCCGTTCTATCCAACTTCGTACAATATCGACATATATCAGAGAGTTTTTTAGATCAATTCTAGTTGTATTCTTTCCTTCGGGGAGTCTTCATGATTAGCTTCTTCAAATTTCATTGGTTCTAGTTTAGGTAGTAGTAATTGCATCTATAAGAGTGAGTGAATAATACCAATTTTTGCTCATTCATTTTGATTCTTAGATTACACTATTAAGTTGTTGCCATGATTGATAAAATCATGAATACAATTGACGAATTGTACACCCCAACAACCATATCACGGTTATGAATCAGTAAATTGGTTAATCAATTGTGAATCGTGTTGAATTGACCCCGAATCGTCCTAAATCAAGGAAAATTGTACACTTTGCACGTGATTCATAAGATTCTCCTTGATTCAATCAAATTCAGGGTATCATTTTAGGCAGTCATGTATTTCTGCTCCACAATGGAAAGAAAATCCTCTATAACCTTATGAAAATGTTTGTTGTAATGATTTTAGCAAAGTATCATCTTCCTTGCAACATAGGGGTTTACGAGAATTTTTTCTTCGTTAAATCTACTTGATTTTTTGCTTTTTTTTCTTTCAATCCAACTAAAAAAACGTTTCTTTTTTTTTTTTTTTTTGGTGGAAATTTGTATGAGTGCTTGGAGGTTAGAAATCTATCACAACAACGAAAAATTCAAGTTTTATATTTCAGTTTTTCTTCTTTCTAATGCTTCCAAGATAGGATGTCTTGACTTTGAAACAAGGTAAATTGACATTGGTTGCATCAGTTGATAGAGGAAAAGTTAGATGGCAACTTCTTTTTTTTATTTTTTTAAATTTTTGAAAAGGAACTGATATATAATAGGGTGGACGAGTAGTCCAAGACGCCGAAGGCGATTACAAAAGGGAGTAGAAAATGAAAGCCCACTTGAGCATCCAATCTCCAATAGAGTACCATAAACTGAGCTTAGAGGAAGAAACCTAAACTGCAAATAGATATACATACTTATTTATAATCCTATAAACATTGACACTCAATGGCCAGAAAATACAACTATTCATGGCCTCCCAAGAACCAGTATGCCTTCAGCGGCCCAGGCGTGAGTTTTAAGTTCTCTAAAAATGGAAAGTCAGTTGCGTACAAGTGACACTATGTCTTTCTTTTTGTCCATTTTTTCTTGTTGCATGAGAAAATTAACAATGTTCCCGTTTTTTCTCCCTATACCTGTTTTTGTTTTTCATCTAATTGTAAAACTCTCTTTTTTTTTTTTTTTTTTAAATTCTAGTTCCTTTTTCTTCAGTAGTATTCTAACTTCAATTTTTTAAATAATTTATCTTCAAAATCGTTGATATTTTGCCACCCTAATGATGCCTTTATGTTTAAAGTTTGAACTCAATGATAAAAATTAAAAGTGCAAATACTTAAACTTCTAGTAAAAATGTCTATAAAGATTCAAAAATTGAATTGAACATTAAGCTACTAATGTGCAAAATTTGCTGTAGGATACCTAAAATATTAACAAAATTTATCATAGGCTATAAAGTTCATCTATAATTTTGTCTTCAACAATTGACGTCTCGATATTATTTTGTTTCTATATTATTTATCAAATTAACATTGTTTCTTTCATAACTATCATTTCTACCAATTTCATCACTATTGTAAAGTGTAAACAACTTATTTGCAATAGCTTCTTTATGAATAAAATTATGTAGTACATTGAAGCACACGCTATCCTTGTTATATTGGAAATGAGTATGGTGCCATTTTTTTAAGGATTGGAAATCGGGCCTTCAAAACTTTAAAGGATTGTTCAATTACATTTCTTAATGATGAATGCTTGTAGTTGAAAACTTCTTCTCTACAACGAACTTGAACACCACGACGATAGTCTGGTAACTAGTGGCATATGTTTCTATATGGTTTTAGATATCCTCACATTGAAATGTATTTGACATCAACAAAATAATATTTACCTGAAAAAAAATAAGAAAAGCTTTTTTTATAGTCATATGCTGAATATACTAAACAAATTATGTCTTAAAGTTATATTCTTACCTAAAGGAGGATGTGAAAATTTCTTATTTAGATCTCGACTTGTATTCGTAAAAATTCTTGGGTTATAACTAGTTCCTTCCCATCGCGCAATGACATAAGTAAATGTCATGTAGAATGCACAAACAACCATAACATTTTGAGTGCACTCTTTTTTTCTTACTTTGTAGGGAATTTGTTCACCTGTGAGTATTATTGCATTGATGTGGGTGTCATCTATTGCTCCAATGCAATCCTATACAAAAGAAATAAGAGACCTATTTAATAATAAGATTACTAATTCATATAAATTATACATTAAAATTAGGATAAAACATTGAGTTTTCTAAAATCTCTTTTGGAACTTGTTGAAGAGATTGAGGTGGTTTTATAATTTCAACTACAAATTTTAGCATTGCCATTAATATTTTATGTAAATAACGATGTATAATTTTACCTGAATGTTAAAACCTATCTTACAACATCTTATTTCTTGCATTATTACAAGTTGTCATGAGAAATATACCAATTTGTTTTCAACAAAGTGTTGTCAAGTAGCCGCCTAGGCGTTGGGAGGACTTCCCTGTAAATTTTTAAAAAATAGGAGGGTTTTTAATTAATTAATTATTTATTTAATTTTAACTTAAATCTAATAACTCTGTTCTCAAACCTCTCAAAGTCAGACTCGAACCAACTTCGACAATCATCTCTGAGACTTTGGCAATCATCTTTGACACTCCAGCGAGCAACTCCAACGTCTTCTTCAGTGAGTGACCCCGACGACTCTCTCCATCTCACTGTGCGTCTCTCCCCCTTTCTCTCGGCTCTCTCCCTCGCTCTCTGCTCTCTTTCTGCGTCTCTCCCACTCTTTTTGCTTTGTTTCTCTCTGTTTTTGCATCTCTCCCTCTCTCCTGCTCTCTTTTTGCGTCCCTTCCCCTCTCTCTGCTCTCTTTCCTCTCTCTATCTTTCTATGTTTCTTTTCTCTCTTTCTATCTACATCTCTCTTTTGTCTCTTTTTTTGCGTCTCTCATTCTCTCTCTACGTATCTCCCTCTCTCTCTCTCTTTCTTTAGCAGTTAGCTCTTCTTTTTGGAATGTTATGAATATGAGGTATGTGAACTTATGATGATCATGAGTTTATCATATTATCTAATATGTAATTATATATAATTTTATAATTTATCATTAATTAATTAAATGTAAAATATAAATAAATAAAATTATAAAAAAGTATTAAACAATTCTTCAGGAAAATGTGTGTGTGTATGTATATATTGATTTATTGAGTAAAGGACTAATAAATAAATAAATAAATAATTCTTCAGGAACTTTTAAATAATTATTTTAAGAATTGCCTAGGCCCCGCCTCGCCTTATGGAGGCTTATTGTCTTAAACTGCCTTACCGCCTTGACAACATTGCTTCAACACACAAGTATCTCCCATCCTTTAACCAACCTTTGTCTCTAAATAATAAGCAAAGCCATAAAAAAATATATTTTTGCATTTGAAATAACTCTTGACATATTCTTGTATGTCTGAATAAATCACTTATAAATTTATGTTCAGATAAAGGCGAAACTTTATGTGGTTCGACCTATGTGCTTCAAGTATAACAAAATTATGATGAAAAACCACCAATATCGATCTCGTTCCATTTTGCTAAAAAATAAAATACAAAGCATTTATTAAGGGTTACATTTCACTTTTTAAGTACATCAATCAAATTAATAAACTCTTCATTTAAATACAATCATCTAAAATAATAGCATTGCACATAATGATAGTTTCCAATCAAGTAATATCCACCCAAAAAAATAAAGAAACAATCATCCAAACATTCATGATAAAATTAGAATATTTAACACCTAATATTTTGAAAAAAACTAATACAAAAAGCAACACCTAACACCTAAAAACAATTGCATCATTCGCTAATTTTACTTTTTTTTATCCTTCGGAAGCGATTTTAAAAGTGCAATTCGGTTGTATGGATGACCCTCTTGCAACATCTACACCTTGTTGACTCTCTCTTTCATAAAACTTTCTAGAGCAAAGCCAAATAATTTGCTTCCTTGAGGAATTTTAGACATTTTCATCAATGAATCAATGCAGTCCTCAATGCTAGGGGTTCTATTGGTAAAGGTTTTCTTTGTTAATATTTTCTCAAATACTTCTGCCAAAGCTTCCTCAAAAATTGTCTCAGTCTCATATTTATTTTCTAAAGGACGAGGACGCTTGTGTCTGACCTCCTTCATATGACAACATAAGCCTTTTTTTCAATGCATGTACCAATTGAGATATTATGTATTGATGGGAGAACTTTTGTTACGCCTATCATATCTAAAAATTCTATATTAATCTGATTCTCATCAATATCCACAATAGCATCTGCTAATATGATGTCAGATGGAATATACCCATCTAGAACCCAAACAACTTTTCCAATTGCAGATGTCCCTTCAAGTAATAGTTCAAGCTCATTAACAAACATTAAAGGTTCATGCCTGAACTTTGCTGCATTTGGATTTGACTTGAACTTAACAAAATACAATTAATGAGAATGTATAGATACTTATTCAAATATCCAAAAAAATTATAACAAAATTATACCTTATGATATTCATTTTAACAGTTGTCATCCATTATTACTCGTTGGTCAATTGGATCACACCCAATACTTGTAAGTAATATCAACTTGCACTCCATTGTTGTTTTAAAATAAGTTCTATTTGTTTTTTTAGTATATGTTGGTTATACAACAATCATGTCTTCTTTTCAAATTCTTTTATTACTTTGGGCATAACTGCCTTATTACTTTGGGCATGACTGCCTTGATAAGTTTGAGTATGGTCTTCCCCCAATCATAATTTGTTCAATACATAAATCAATAAATAGTTTTAAATTTCAATTTGTCCAGTTAGCTCGAATAAGCCTTATTTCCAACCTCTTCTATGACTTTGTTCAAATTCTTTTTGTTTGAATTGTTGTTATCATCCATTGAATTCTAATAAATAAACAAATTAATACATAATAAACTTATGAGAATAAATCAAATGAATAAGAAAATATTATAAAAAGAAATACATTAGAAAATATTACAAATAGAAAATATTAATCGAATCAATAGAAGCTAATTTTTAGATTTCTATGCTTCTATTGATTAAATATTTACAACCTAAATATGTCAACAACCTCTTACTGATTCATTAATGTCAAAATTAATATAATTTTTTGCAAAATCTACACACCAATTGGTGTTGCAAATTAGAACACTATATTTAATAATCTAAATTATGAATGTCATAAATTGCAAAACTTGTGTGAATACGAAATAAGGAGAAAGATGTGTTGGTGAAGATGAAAAAGGGTGCTTGTGAAGAAGAGGATGGGAATGATGTGAAGAAGAGAGCTTGCATTATGTGTGTGAACGAGATCGAAATCTATAGACTCCAAGAAGAAGACGATTGCGAAGAGCTATTGTGTGCGAAAAAGATGGGTTATTTTGGGTATTTAAAAAAATTACTGTGTTTTGCAAATTATGAACCACTATTCGCAAAACTAGTTTTGTGCTCACTTACAACTAGCCAAAAGAAAAATTTAAGAGGTATTTCCTCTATTTTATTGAAAGATTTAAAAAAGAAAAAAGAAAAAAAGTAATGCGACCAATCATTTTTAAATTTTTTTAAAACTCATTTTTTAATAGGACTTATTAAAATAAGAGGTTATAAAAATAGTTAACAAACATTACCTAAAAATATATAAATAATGCCCCCAGAAACTAAAATTTATATAGGATTCACTATATTATCCCAAATCCTATTATTTATCAATTTGATATTTGATTTGATTCAAGGGTCCCCATGATTAATGATTCCAAGTTGGAATTTCCAACAACCTTGTGTAATGATAATGTTTGGACAGGCAACATAGCCTAATTAGATAGTTCATGAAGTTTCGTTGCTATTGGAGTTCGTTTGGCCCACAGAAAGATCAGTATGACTGGTCTCACATTTTGATGTTTTCTATTTGTAAATGGGGTAAAAGCATTACATCTACTATAGGTCATCTTCAATAATTTTCCTTGGTTCAAACCAATGGGCTGGCTACTTTCATTATAAATGGGATGTAAGTATTTCCCATGACTTTGGATGGGTTATGAGGCATCGCCAAGAGCGAGTAGTGTGGGTATACGACGTCCATATGTCACCTAGTTTTAAGTTTGGACGTATTGAACTATCTTGGGCTATCATCCTACAATGGGCTCGAGGTACGATACACTCATAGGAGTCATCCAATGAGGGATGCTCTTGCGGAAGCCTTCCACAGTGATTATGACAATGCATAGTCAAGGGCAACAGTGTGTTCGATATGCCTAAGTTATCAGATAGTTCTATACAAGTTAATTATCTTAGGTTCCATACAATGAGTTATTCTAAGGCTTTTGCTAAGCTACCTGAGACGTGTTAGGATGAATGATTATATAGGTTGTTGCACCAAAATTGGTGATGGTAGGAATGATGCTGTGACCACAAAATGTATTCTCCCTATATGTGTTGTCTTTGCAAGAATTAAGCTATGACAATAAAGCATGTGTTCCACCAGTGCAGGTCCACCAAAAAGAATATGGAGGCTTTGGAGCAATGGATGTGATTATGTGAAAGAAGATGCATTGCACTTGGTTTTTGTCTCTTCATAGATTTGGAATGATTGGGGAATAAACATCTATAGGAGGTGCATCCTGCTGGCTACCTGGAGGAGTCTTTGGGAGGAAAGAAACAACAAAATATTTATAAATATGTATAGTAATGTTTTGTATATGTGAAACAATGCTGTCTTTCTTTTTGCAACTTGGATTGCCCACTTGCAAAGAGCAGTAGGATGAAAAGAGCATAGGACATAGCTTAGAGGAATGGCTTGTAAACTGGAAATGTATTTGACTTTTTTTCTGTTAATAGGGGGCCCTTAATACCCAGATTTACCTATGTTAACATGAAAAGTTCTAGTTTCCCGTATTGTTGGGGGTAGAATGGTAGTGGGTCTAGCAATGATGAATTTAAGGTGAAACAGGTAGTATTAATTGTCGTTGGTTGTAGGAGGGAGGGTGGTAGGATTTGATGGTGGATTTGAGGTTGGTGGCAGTTTAGGCAACGCACAAGGTAAAGTTATGGTGTTACTTGTGGTTGCTTGTAATAGGGTAGTGCTGATCCTAGAGCATAGGTGAGTAGTGATGGAATGGAAGATGGAGGGTAATTCTTGATGTTCAATTATTTAGGTTTTTGTGATGATCATGCATAAAGATTACTAAGAAAGGAAATGGTTGAGCTGGAGACATGTTTGACATTTCGTAGAGGCATAATTTTGCGTTCTTTTTTAACCCACCCAGGTTGCCTATTCTCGGTATTGGTGGTCACTTGAACACCCAAGACTATGCTGCCATATGCATTCTGCTGTTGTAGGTTCTAGTTAACGAGCGACCATTACTTCGATATGTTGACTAGCACTCCTAGGTAAACTCAAGTCTCGTGTTTTTACTGGCATTAGCTACCTATTCTTGATAGCTAATGCCATGGTCAATCTGCTGTTTTGGATTCACATGAATTGATAATTATTCCTTTGGAATGTTGCCACTCCCTGCTTATTTCGATGAAGATACCTTTATGATTCATAGGTTCATTTTATTGGTCTTAGAATGCTGATTTACAATTTATGTTCAATAAAATTGAACTTATATTGATGGAAAAGTGAGATTATCTCCTAAATTGATGCTAACTTGTGTTTCAGGAATTTATTTGGTAAGAAAGTTGAGAAGGTTGAGGACCTTCAGCCAAATATGGTTGTGCAGGTAAGAAATAAGTTAGTGAGCTTCAAGTTCTGTATTTATGTTTTTATTTTTTAGTTGGAAGAAGATCCATTAAATTGTTGTCTTTTTCTTTCCTTCCTTCTTCCTTTCTTTTATTTTTTCTCATGCCTGTTCTCCCTTCTATAGCTACTTTGCTTTTGTTTATATTTAATTAAATTTAAATATTTAATTGCTCTTTTCCATGGTAAAGGGGAAAAGGTTTACTTGATTATATAAGATGGTAGGATTCAAATAATATCCAGCAACAAAATCTTGTTTGATGAGAATTAACTCAAAGATAACAATATCAAAATGTTTACAAAATACAATTTTCATATACTATGAGGAAAAAATGGAACAGAAGCATATCAAAACTTGGAAATCCTTAAGGTTGAACGATTTATTCATTGAAGAATTTACTAAGTCAAGATTGTTTTGAATTGAAGTTGATGAAGTTACTGGGAGGTGGTTGGGAAAGAATTTTGTCGAGGCAAATCAATCAAAAAGAGATGAAATATTCAAGAAAATCTAGCGGAGTAGGGGGTTCGTGCAAGTGGTTGAAACATTTACAAACACAAGGGGAAGTTTTCTTCTACTGACGAAGATTGAGAAAGGGAGACTGAGAATGATATTTGTATCAGAGGAAGGTCGACATTGGGATTGGGAAGGATTGAGGAAGGATCTAGATGCGGTCTCTGTTTTGTAGGAGACAAAGGTAGGACAATTAACGTAAAAGGAGTAGTTTGAAGTGATGATCATGCTCGTAAATGGGACTTGAATCAGGTAAATAGACAAAGGGGAAAAATGCCAATAGCAAGAGACTTATCCGTATGGGAAAACCCCAAAGAAACCCGAGCAAGAAAAGCATTGGCTAGTCTTCATGAGGTTCACAGATAAGATGAGCTGGGAAGGAAGAGAAGAGGAAATATCCCCGCAGCTTAATTTTGAGTGTAGACTAGGACACAGGGCTTCGGTGGAAAAATAAAGTCTTTTGTTACCTTAGTGCGTGGATTGGAGTTGAAGGAGTCCCAATTGAGGAATGGTTGAGGGAATTGTTTGAGGAAATAGTAGCCAAATGTGGAGATTTGTTAGAAATGGACTTGCACTCTGTCGACAGAATTACATACGATACGACATACATGAAAGTGGTGGGGTGGTCCAACAGATTTCTGCCAGAAATCATGAAGTTCTAGAAGGGTGGTGTGGACTTATTTGTCCGACCGTTCAACACTAACGTAGGGGACGGTGATGGCTGTCAGGGCAGTGAGGACAACAAACAAGTAACTGATAATGACCAACAAAGTGTTAACGAAGAAGAGGGGTTTTCAGACATCGAAAGATGGGGGCATCAATGTCGGAAGTGGTTGTCGGAGATCGATGGGAGCAACAAATAGGGCTTGGTACAACTACCTGTAACTGTGTCAGAAAAGAAGTTGGATGCAGCAGCAGCGGTGGAGTGGATGTACGAGAGGTCGGTGGAGATGAACAGTGAAGCTGAAGAAACAGTGCGCCACAATACTTTAGGGGGTGGAAAGCTTATATTGGATGGAGCTGTCGAATCGAAAGGTGATAGGTGGAACCAGTGTGCTATGAACGACAAAGAAGGAGAAATGAACAATTAAGGTGACAAAGTGGCACGACAGGCAGGCGATGATGCTCTACATTGCAGCTATGATAGGCTATGTCATGTGGGAGTTTTGGGTACGAACTGGAAGCCCAATAGATTAGAGAGAACAACATAAATATCGGATTGGAAGTCCAAACGAACTAGGAAGCCCATATCCTAAGGGGCATGACCCAAGAAGGTAAAAACAGGTATGGGTCCACAACGTTTTCAGAGAAAGGGGCCCAAAAAGAGGATCCAGAAGTAGAGAAGAGACATAGGAGTAGTTTTCAAAAGGGGCAAGGGACAAAGGCTCCAAGATTGATATAGGTGTATAAAAGAAGGCACAAACAAATGGCTCAGTCTTGAAGAGTAGGGTGGGATGATCCGCTAGCGACGATGAAGGCTTGCGACAATAAACGTGGAGGGCAGAAGTCATCGATCCTATTAGGAAGTAGTGCGGATAAGGATATAAGGATGTCAGATGATGATGAGATGCTAGAATTTCCTCAAGCTGATTCCCCCAATTACTGTAGCAATATGTTGGACGGCCAGGATCAGTTGGACAAAGACGAAAAAGACCCTGAGGCCAACTGTTTCTGGGCCAAGACGGGTGGGGAGTCTTGCTATGCGGAAGGGGATATAATAGAAGGATCAACTAGGTTTATCAATCCAATTCCTTCTCTTGCGTCCTATTCCCTACCCCTTTTATAGTGCCCAATTCAGTATAGGAGTTGTGTAGCCGACAGAGTCTAAAGAGGGGAAAATTTAAGAATTCGGTGGATTATGTAGGGAACAATGAAGTGGAGGAGTTTTTGAAGAAGATTAATGTTTTCCTGCTCAAACTAGAAAAAGGAAAGGAGAAGCAAGGGGAAGAATTAGGGGCATAACAAATGATAGCCACAATGGTGTGGGGGATAAAGGAGGCGTTTGGTCCAATGAAGATTCTGTCATGGAATATTCGTGGGTGCCGGTCGAGGGAAAAGAGAAGAATGATAAAAAGGATTATTGGTCAAAGTAATTCAGATATTGTGATTCTTCAAGAAGTGAAGAAGAGTAAGGTAGGAAGGGATATGATGTGGACCTTACGACAGTTCAAGCTTAAAGATTGAGTTTATTTGTGGGCTCTTGGAATAGTCGGCCGTTTATTAGTGGTAGGGGGGACTAGGAGATGTGAAGTGATTGAAGAAATGATAAGGCCATTTATAGTGTCGGTTAAAGTGAAGCAAATAGACGGGGAGGAGTGATGGTTTTAAGGGTGTATGGCTTGTGTGGCCAGAAAGGTCAAGACCTTTTTTTGGATGAGTTAGGGGCTTTGAGTGTTCTGTGTGGCAATAGATGGTGTATAGGGGTAATTTCAATGTGGTGAGGTATGTTGTGGAAAAAACTAGTGCCTGTTTGACGTGTAGTCTGAGGGAATTTGATTGCTTGATGAGGGAGATGGGCTTACATGACCCTCCATACTCAATGGCACCTGCACGTGGTCTAACTTTCGGAGGGATCCAATGTGGTGCAAACTAGACATGCTTTTATTTGGAGGTGGATGGGTTGACTTATACCCTTGGTGTGGACAGGAGGTAGGAGGGCAATTTGTGTTAGATCATTGGCCAATATCCCTAACCACTACTAAACCTCTATGGGGCCTAGGGCCAAAAAGATTCGATGCTGTTTAAGTTTGGGAGGTGGGAGCGGTTTAAGTTTATGCAGAAGTTACACGCTGTTAAAAAGGAATGCTATGAATGTCGTGTGGAGTCTTTGGGGAAGGAGGAGAATAGGAGGAAGACCTAAGAGAGATGTATTGGGGATCTTGATAGGATGGAGGTAGGAAGTCAGTGGAATACGGAAAAGAGGAGGGACAGGTGGGAAAAGAAAGGGGAACTTTGGAAGTTGAATAAGGAAATGGAAAGGGGTGAATGGCTGAAGTCTTGTATTAGATGGTTGAAGGAGGAGGATGCAAATTCTAAGTTCTTTCATTGTATCATGATTGTTAGAAAAGTCAAAAATTCAATTGTTAAGATGGAAGGGGACGACGGAAAAAGTGTTGGAGGAAGAAGATGACATAGTGGCAAACATACTAAGACATTTTACCAAGGTCTTTAGAAAAAAGAAACATAATCAAGTTTGGGGGGTTGAAGGGCTACAGTGGAATCCAATTGCCAAGGAGGAGAGTAGTAGATTGGAAGGGATCTTTACTGAGGAGGAGGATCGATCGACAATATTTGAATGCAATAGTTCTAAGGCTCGAGGGCCTGACAGTTTTGCTATAATATTCTATCAATAAGAGTTGGGACATTATGAAAGATGATATAGTGAAAGTTATGAAGGATTTTACTGGTCCAGAATGGTTAATCGGTGCACGAACAAGACATATATATGTTTGATTTCGAAAAAGAATGTAATGAGGATAGTTAAAGACTTTAGGCCTATTAGTCTCACCACAAGTTTATAAAAGTCATCGCCAAGGTGTTGGCAAATAGGATCAAAGGGGTAATGGGAGGTACAATTTCTGAATCAATGTGCCTTCGTGATTGGAAGATAGATCATGGATGCAATTTAACAAGCAAATGAATTAGTGGAATACTACAGGGGAGGGTGAAAGAAAGGAGCAGTAGTAAAGATCAATTTTGAAAAGGTTAATGATGTGGTAGATTGAGATTTTCTTGACTTTGTGCCAGAGAGAGGGGTTCGGCGGAAAATGAAGGGGATGGATTTAAGATTGTACGTGGACTATAACCTATTCCATCTTTATAAATGGTTTGTCAAGAGGTAAAATAGAAGCAGAAAGGGGGTTGAGTCAAGGAGATCCAATGTCTCTCTCTTATTTACGTTAGTGGCAGGCGTATTGGAAAGAATGTTGGATAAGGGTAGGGAAGCCAAAAGTTTGAGAGGTTTTGTGATAGGGAAGGAGAGGGTAGAAGTAACTCATCTATAGTTTGCGGATGACACTATTATTTTTTTGGAAGGGGAAAAAGAAAATGTAGAGTGTGCTTTTGAAATTGTGCAATGTTTTTGTTGGGTTTTCAGGTTGAGAGTTAATGTCTAAAACATGTATTGTCGGAATATTTAAATCAGAAGAATGGTAAAGGGCGTGGCAAGGAGAGTTTGGCGTGATTAGGGGGAATGACCTGTAAACTATTTGGGGATGTCGTTAGGAGGTAAGCTAGGGTTCCAAGCGTTTTGGAAACCTTTGGTTACTAAGGTGGCTAAGAGATTGGATGAGTGGAAGCGAGTGTTTCTTTCCAAAGAGCGCAGACTGACATTAATAAAATCAGTATTGATTTAGAATTCTCTGTGGGAAGGGATGGAAGGTGGCCATGATTTACATCTTGTGGAATGGAACTAGGTGCATATGGGAAAGGAGCTAGGAGGCCTAGGGATTAGAATTTGATAGCTAAGAATAAGGCTTTGGCGGCTAAGTGGCTGTGGAGGTTTTCGAGGGAGTAGAACCAGCTTTGAGGGAAAGTGATTCGATATAGACATAGTTTGAATATTAATGGGAGAGATGCAGAAATAAAGAGGAACACAACTCATAGAAGTATATGGAAGCTTATCCACTTTGTTCACCATTGTTATGATCCTCTTATTAGATTAAGGCTAGGAAGAGGAGATTCGATTTGGTTCTGGCAGGATGTGTGTTAGGGAAATGAGGCACTCTCTACTTTGTTTCCTAACTTGTATGGGTTATCGACAGGCGATAATTGGTTTATTTCATTTTTCAAGGATCACATAGCAGATTCAACGCCTATTCGTTAGGAGCTCCATTTACATTCTCCCTAAGCAATGATATCATTGCTTAAGGAGTGTGTGGTGCAGGATCGGCTGGACATAATTGTTTGGACCAAATAGAATTCAGGTGAGTTTTTCTCAAAATCTTTTCTAGCTCTCCTGCTGAGTGATCCAATAATTCCACCCTCTCCAATTTTGAAGGAGATATGTAAGGCTCTCGTTCTGGTCAAGTAGAGTTTTTAGCTTGGGTGTGGTCAAAGAGAAAGTTAACACAGGAGATATGCTCTACAAAAGGTTTCCTAGGCATTACTCTTCCTTCTATTATTGTTTTTTTGTGCAAACGAAATGGGGAATCAGGTGTCCTTTTTTATCTAGTGTGTGGGATTGGCGAAGGAGGCATTTCCCTATATTTTCAAAGATTCTTGATTAGGAACTTTCGTTTTGTGTCTGTCCGTTTTGGGAGGAAGTCAATGTGAAGTGAAGGGCCCATTAGGTGGTGGCAAGCTTTGCGGTGGTCTGATGTTTATGGAAGGAGAGAAATGCTAGGATTTTTTATGACAAGGTCCTACCCCCGAGCGCGATTTGGGATGAATCTCAGTCTTTAGCATCGTTTTGGATTAGTAACTGTTCATTATCATTGGGATATTCAATGTCGTATTGGTTAAAAGGATGGGGTAATGTTTTGTAGAGGAGGTAGGAGTGGAGGGGCGGAATGTTTTACTATGCTTTATTTTTTATTTAATCATATCTATATAACCATTTTAGCCTTAATATCTTTTGGTATGAGATTAATCCTCCAAGCATTTACAAGCTTTCATGACATCTACATACATGACAAAGAGGCTGTGTTTGGGAGTACACAAACATAAGTTGACTAAATTTTATCATAGAATGAATGCCTTTTATTACTAGGTCTTTTGCTAGCCTAATACTTAAAAAACATTTTCCAAGGTTAATGTTAAGTGAAGGTTAATCCAAAGTTAAGGTTTCTCTCTAGTTGGTATGCATTATGATCTCTGGAAACTATACGTCCTAAGGAGGAAGATTACATTGAGATCTGGAACGTCTTGAATCATATTGGTGAACTAAATAAAATTACTTGAGTTCATTATTATTTAGTTTTTCCTAATGAAGTTTTTTAATATGCTTGATATTTTTTTAACAATTTTTTTTTCGCTGACGTTTCATCTTATGTTTTGGAACAATCAACTAAAATTGTTCACTTATAAAAGAGGTGCGTAGATGCAATTAATCTGAAGAACTGCCTAATATTTTATTTAATTGCATGACAGAATTTTGCCTCAAGAGCAATTTCAATCTTCTAAATCTACAAAATTTGTTTGATGTAAGCTTCCTTTGAAGCAGAAAAGAGATCGAGACAAAGATTTAAGTTAAAAACTTTCAAAAGATCATTATAATTAAAACAGTATGAATTCAATAAACCCTGAGACAAGTCCTTATCCTTTGAAAAAGGGGGGTGAACAGTGGTCAGACCAAGACTTATTTTTGTACAAAATAGCAAAGAAATTTTGTTTTGCATAGAATTGTTGCTTCTCAATTACGGATGATACCAATTACTATCAAGTATCAGTTTGTAGCCTTTGCAATCAGCTTAGTGTTGAAATTTTGGCTCCAAAAAATTTGTTATATGAAGTCAGTGAGATCATAGAACTAAATCTTTGAATGGTTTCTTATGGTTGGCAATATTTGGTCTTCGTTTATATATAGGGCTATGTAAAGAATGTTATGTCGAAGGGGTGCTTCGTAATGCTCTCTAGGAAGGTTGATGCAAAAGTTCTTTTGTCAAACTTGTCAGATGGCTTTATTGAACATCCTGAGAGAGAATTCCCTGTCGGAAAACTTGTGCGTGGAAGGTAACTATTTTAACCTCTTAGCTTCAGAGAACTTCTTAGTTTTGCAATATATAACCAATATCTGATGCAGGATATTGTCTGTGGAGCCTTTGTCTAAAAGAGTTGAGGTCACTCTTAGGTCAGAGACCTCAAGCAATGCAAGTTCGTCAAAATCTGGTGCTGGAGATTTCAGTTGTCTACACGTTGGTGATCTTATCTCTGGAAAGATTAGAAGAATTGCATCATATGGCTTATTTATTGCAATTGATAAGACGAATGTGGTAAGTATACGTGCAAGTTCTCTCACAAAAGCAGATATGGCATTTCATTATCCTTAGCCACTATCGATGTCAAAATATAATTTATGATCAGGTAAAAAAAGTAATTATACTAGGAATTTATTGCATTTGATAAGACAAATGTGGTAAGTATACATGCAAGTTCTCTCATAAAAGCAAATATAGCATTTCGTTATCCTTGGCCACTATCTATGTCAAAGTATAATTGATGACCAGGTTAAAAAAAAAAAAACATAAAATACTAGGAATTTATTGCAGTTGATAAGACAAATGTGGTGAGTATACATTCAAGTTCTATCGCAAAAGCAAATATAGCATTTCATTGTCCTTGGCCACTATCTGTGTCAAAATATAATTGATGACCAGGTAAAAAAAAATATCTCAGTTAGCTTGTCCTAGTATAAGCTCAATTTTATTTGATATTTTTTTTTCGGGGTTATTGCAAGGTTTTGAATGATGTGTTAAAGAAGCTGTTGTGCTGGTGTAGGTTGGTTTATGCCATGTTTCAGAGCTTTCTGATGATCATATTGAGAACATTGAAAGTATGTTCAAACCTGGCGAGAAAATTTTGGCGAAGGTTCTGAAGGTTTGTGTGTGCTTGCCATTGAAAATTATTTTATTTATGTTGATTACGAGAAAAGAAAAATGTTCTCAAAGCAGGCAAGTTATGTGCTATGGGTAAATGAGCTGATTTATTTGAGCAATTATTTCTCCACTGTTTTTCAAGGTTCTGGATGGAAAATGTGGTTCGAGCAATTGTCCATTTCATTGGATTGTTTTGTGGCATTGACTTTCACAGTTTGCTTGAGACTGTTAAATCTTAATTTGACCAACTTTTCTGTGTTATAAGCGTTCTCTCAGAACTCTTTGTATGTAGTTACTGAAATTAATGGTGTCTGTCCTGTTGCATAGTCATGGTATGCTGTAAAAGTTAAATAGTATCAAAATTATAAGGTTTCAATAATTTTGAAACATCAAGTAATTAAGGTGTTTACAAGAAAATTTTCTCGACTTAAAATTTTAAGGAACCTTTTCAAAAATGTTCTCTTGATTTTCTAATTTAGAAGGAAGTGACAGCTGTTCAACAAGAGCTTATATGTATCAATTTCCAACTGCTGGCCTGTGAAACCACTCGGATGATTGGAGGAAAAATGAGTCTAACTGATGGGCTAGTCAATGTATAGGATACATCTTTAGAATATTCCTGTGTTTATATGTTGTGATTGTAAAACAATTGTGGAGCCAGTTGCCTGCTTGAAATTCATACTTCTTGCTGTTATTATTAATCAACGTAAGGACATGTTTGTCTTTCTGCTTCTTTAATAGTTGGCCTAAACTTTTTGTATCACTCTGGACCTTTGTCAACCCCGTTGATAATTCACAAAGAAAGATTGGTTAAGAAATGTACATGCCTATAAGTCAATGAATAATTCGACCTCAGGGTCTGAAAGGAATTAGGCATTTGATTTTCTTCTGTTGTACTTGAACCTGTCATCAGGTGGACGTGGAGAGACACCGGGTGTCACTTGGAATGAAGAAGTCATATTTAGAGGCTGACTCCTCTAGTGACATTCTTTTGAATCAAGAAAATGCTGACATGACAACGGAAGATGGTGATATTGATGAAAATATCCTGCAACAGAGTGCTTTGGGACATTTTATCCAAGAGACAAATAACAAATATGCAAATGGTGAATATCATGTTCTTCGACAAGTGGTATCACGTGCTTCTGTTCTTCCTCTTGAAGTGACTCTTGATGGCATGGAGGGATCTGACTTGGACATTCTAGAAAGTAGAACCCAGGACCATGTAGATGAGACAGATGAAAAAATCGAAAAGAGCAAGAAGAGGGCAAAGAAAAAAGAAAAAGAAGAGAGGTGATATAACTTACCATATACCTCTTATTCAGTAGTTTACTTTTATTGTGAATATGTGATGTCTCTTCATTTTTTGTGTTCACCATACCTATTCTGTACAGAGAGCTAGAAATCATGGCTGCTGAACAGAGGCTTCTAGATAAAGACATACCAAGGTGTGAAGATGACTTTGAGAAACTGGTTAGAAGCTCACCCAATAGCAGCTTGGTTTGGATAAAATATATGGCCTATATGCTTTCACTGGCTGACATTGATAAGGCCCGGTCAATTGCTGAAAGGTAAACTTTCTGTCATTTTTTGTATGCTAGGTTTATAGTTCTGTTTGGTCCTGCCTTATTCTACCAAATTTTGCTCTGGCTATTCTCTGAAAATGATACCCTGCATTTTAGAGAAAATCTCAACAGCTACATTCACCAAATTTCCCTTCAACACTTCTTTTATTAGTTTGCCAATTCTATGTCAATAAAGCTTTTATTTTATCATATGAACATGTAGTTTGTTATGGGTATTTCAAGTATGATACTTGTTTGCATGGTAATTAAACCAAAAATAGCAATAGCATTAGAAATAGCACCTTATGATAGTTTCTAGGATATAGAGCCTGCTAAAATCAATTTTGCATTTGACCATGTTGGCAATGTCTAATTCATTATGAAGCCCGTATGTTGTTCTTTCTTTTCTTTTTTCTTATTTTTTTTCTTTTACTTATTTTCACTCATTTATTGTTCTTTTTGTTCCATCATTTTAGTGAATTGTCACATATTTGTGATATTTTCTTCATACTTTCTGAATAATAATATTTCAAAATCTAAAGTTTTGGATGTGTATGACATCCATGTATCATGAAGTCTTGGACATGGCATGTCAAGCTAATATAAATTGTCCGGTTAACACATTTGACACCTGCAAATATGATTGAATGATGCTTCTTGACATCTTAGAGGATCTCAGCCTAGAAACATGCTGTTTCCCATCAATACAGAAGTCGGCCATTTATTGATTATAGTCCACAAGTTAGAGGAAAACCAAGAGTCATGAATTTGCAGTCCCCAACTCTGAAGTTATCTTAGGTGAATGTGACAGTATGATCTGTGGAAAGACCAAGTTGCAATTTTATTTATGGGCTTCCTGTGAATTTCATGCTTCGACACTGAAATGTATTAAGCTATTCTTTGTCAAGTTATAATTATTAAACAGATTTCAATAGAAGTCGGTAATTCTTAATCAACTCAATGAGCCCATAATTCATTAATCCATTACTTGTTTAGCTTCTCATTAATAAAGCTTTCCAAATGATAAAGATCCTGAGGTTTAGGTATTTTCCCTATCAGGGACAGCAGGGGAAACTGTAGTGAAAGATGCATCCTGAATGGTCATTTGTTTAATTTGACTGCAATATTTCAAAACATTTGTTGTATATTCATGCATACACTCATCTATGTTTGTTGAATCCTGCCAAGTGCTTTGCTTGACTGTTGTTTGTTTTTGACCTTTGATTTTATGTTGAGAAATTAATTAGCTTGGATGTGCAGAAAAAATTGTGATTGTACTAGTAAATGGTTTAAAGATCTGAATTTGACCTGTTTCAGATTTTATTGCCATAACATTGAGTTTCTTGTTCAGAAAAACATTGAAAATGGTCTTATTATTGACTATTTTCCAATTGGCTGAGTACTTTTGCCAAAGGTTTGTTAACTGGGCTTTCTTCCTCTCTCTCTCTCTCTCTCTCTCTCTCTCTCTCTCTCTCTCTCTCTCATAATTACTGGTAGAAATGGTGAAGACGGATATAAATAGATACTTTTTCTCATAAAAATATTAATATAATTGAATGCAAAATGCACATTGCAGAGAAATGATACATGTATATAGTGTGTAAATTTATAGTATATATATATGCATTGCATATGTAGTGTATAAATACAGATGTTGTATAGTGTGTGTGTGTGTGTGTGTGTGTGTGTGCATGTATACAATATCACTATATGTTGCTAGAATGATGTATAACTATGGGAAAAATATTTTTGAGTGAATTTTGATAACATTTTTCTAGTAAATTTTGTTGAAACTGTCGAATCTTAGCAAGTTTTGTCGAAATTCTCAAATTTTCAGCAAATTTTTTTGGCATATTTTTTCTTGCATTTGAATTCTGATTTGATTTCCCCAAAAAGTGAAATAACCAGGCATATTTCAGGAAGGTCATCAAATTTTCAGCCATGCCCAAAGATAGTATGGTGTGAGTGGGGAGTCCCGAGTGTAGGAACTCTCATGTCCATCTACTCCACCACTCACGTAACCTAGGTCTCTTTCTTCTGTTATTTATTTGTTTATTGGTGAATCTGCTCATGATGGGTCTTTTCTTGTAGGGCTTTGAGAACAATAAACATCAGAGAAGAAAATGAGAAGTTAAATGTTTGGCAGGCTTATTTTAATTTGGAAAATGAATATGGAAGTCCTCGGGAGGTGAAGATTATGACTATTTTCTTTTCCTTCTGATACTGCGTAGTGACAACACTTCCTGGTTTCCTAAATTCCCTTTGTACTTTATCAGGAGGCTGTCATAAAAACATTCCAAAGAGCCCTCCAGTATTGTGACCCCAAAAAGGTTCATCTAGCACTATTAGCAACATATGAGAGAACAGAGCAGCATAAGCTGGCAGATGAGCTTCTTGACCAAATGATCAAGAAGTTCAAACACTCATGCAAGGTACTATTTCATTATTCTCATTCATCTTCTTTCCATGGTTCCGAAATCTTAGAAGCTTTGATGTCCCCAGATTTGGTTAAGGCGAGTTGAGAACTTGTTGAAGCAAAAGAAAGATGGAGTTCAGTCCATTGTAAAACGTGCACTTATATGTCTTCCTCGCCATAAGCACATGAAATTTATCTCAAAAGCAGCCATCCTTGAGTTTAAGTGTGGTGTGCCTGATAGAGGGAGATCGATGTTTGAAGAAGTACTGCGAGAATACCCAAAAAGGACCGACTTGTGGAGCATCTATCTTGATCAAGTAAGACTGTTTTCCATGTTCTTTGTACCATCTCCACAAAAATCCTTGCTTCACTTTAGTCAGTATTTTCACATGTCTTCGCAGGAGAGTCGACTTGGAGATGAGGAAGTGATTCGGGCACTGTTTGAGAGGGCAACGAGTCTAAGTCTTCCACCCAAGAAAATGAAGGTGCCCCATTTTTTTTTTCTTTAATCATTTAACATGCCGTTGTTTTTCAAATTCATGTTCTCTCCAAGAGCAGCATTTGTTGCTTCTCTATAATTTGAACTAAAAAACACCTTGCATTTGCAGTTTCTATTCAAGAAGTATCTAGAATTCGAGAAAAGTCATGGTGATGAAGAGCAAGTGGAATCAGTGAAGAAGAAGGCAATGGAGTACGTGGAGAGTGCATTAACTTAATGAGGCTGTCATATCTGACAGAGAGAAAACACTGAGCACTCGTTCATTATAGATGAGTATGGGGATGTAATCTTTAACAGCATGCCTTGAAGAATCATTCCCTCTTTTGGGCGTAACAGATCTAAATTATTTGGTTCCAGTTAATAAGAGGGATCTTGAGCTAAAAGAGTGGGGTATACTCCGCACCAGCCTTCTTTTCTCAAACTGCCATTCATTAGTAATTATAGTCCTAGAGTTTTCAAAAGGATCAAGAGGAAATTAGGAGCAGAGAAAATTATGAGGGGGAGGGTGGGGTGTCCAAGTCGAAGTTGAAGTTAATCATCATATCTGCCCTGTTAAGGCACGAGTTGTGCAAGGCCTTGTATAGATCTTATATTTTATTTTCTTAATTTCCAATTTTGCTCTGTAATTGATAAAGCTCCTAGTTAAATTTTGATCATTTTTGATGAAATACCTAGAACTATTTCCGTGTGGCTCGCAGGAGGATGAAATACTTAAACTATACATCTAATGCTACTACTATAATCATTGATATTTGACATATCGGATGCTACAATACTATATTGCAACGGACATTATCTTTTGCATTTCAGGATCTTTTAACCACGGCGCGAACTTTCTTTCTTTATTATTATTAATATATTTTTCAAGTGTCAAAATTTATCCGTTATTTATTAATTTTCAACCATAATTACAAACTAAGAACATTTGTATAAAATCCTAACTTCATAAACGTTGTTAGTTTGCATTACCATTTGTTTTCTTCAATCATACTATTATCTCCCACTTTCTACTGACACACACAACTATCATTTCATGCTAAAGTTACATATAAAGCATATGCCACTTACTAGTATCGCTTTGTTTGTATGAAATTTAAGTGTACATTCTTAACCACGAATAGTTGCCATTGCTATTTTAAACAAACAAAAAAAAAAAAAAATTAGTATAATAAGTCATGCATGAGCTTATTTTATGATTTTTTTTGTTCTTTTTCTTTAGAGAAGAAAAATAGGTAGATCTAGCTGGAACTGGATCCAAACCAAGATGTCCATATAATAAGCTAAACTTGATTTGCTATGTGTGAGAACAAAAACGAATTAATAATATAAACAAGTGTGTATATCTTATATTATTATTATTATTTTTTATATATATCATGCATCTCTATGCTGCGTACAGTAATGTTTGACCATTCATCATCAACATTACACTTGAGGGTGTCTACACCAGTCTTCTACTTCTACAAGGGATCCTCATCCTGGTATCAGCATCACCCCAACACACAACTAAATACAACACCGCCCGGTGGAAAAGATTGCACGTTTTGGGCTTCCTTGGTCTAGTAGGCCGAATCGCTACGTACAAAGGCAAATATAAACGATGCGCGCATGAAGAACTGAAAACCTGCTAAGATGGTTCTGTTCTTATTTTTATTAGAAAAAACATAGTAATTAACTTTTACTTATTTGCAAGAAAAAAAAAATTTAATTCCCATTTGTTTCTGTCTTCTTTTTATTTTTTTTCCAGATCTACATCTATTTCTTTCTTTTTCAGTTTCTTAGCGACCGAATGCAACATTCTGCTAGAGATATGTCTGAGACAAATTATTTCTTTGATAATCCCATTTGTTCATAAAGTTATTTACTGTATCATAGGCATTCTTGAATTATTTCTATTAAAAGGATAAATAGTCTATTTTAAGTAAAGAGTTAGAATGCATAAAGTTCAAGTTAATCTATATTTGCTTTCCAGTTTATATATAAAAACGTATTGCTGGACAAGGAAAGCTGGCTAGTATGAAATCCTATATCAAATAATTTCTTTGAGGCTGATTGGTCAATATATAGCAAGTCGATGCCTTATCCTAATCAAGTATAGGATCTAACATTTAATGAAGCACATACTTGTAGAGGTTCAATGGGAAGAAGGGTGAAAAGAGCACAGAATTAGTTTTGCATAACAATTGTAAACATTCATGTGAAAATGTTTGCTCCATAAGCAACCTAATAGAAGGAAAAAAAAAAAAATAAAAAGAAAGAAACAGTTCGACTTGACATAATACAAATAAAAGGGTCAAAAGCAAACAAATTTGAAACATTCATAATTATTTGAAAAAAAAAAGTGCAAAGAAGTGGAGCTTTTTTCATATTTATGGAGTTTTTTTTTTTTTTTTTTGTTTTGTCACTTAAAGAAAAGATACAATGACAAACTATCATATAAGAACAAAGGGAAAAAAAACACAAAACAGATCCCTAGCAAAAAGAAAACTACAGCGAGAAAGCTCACGTGCCAGCAACAAAACCAAATATAGGAAAACAAAAAGAAAAACAAAGAACGGATAATGCATGGTTCTAAAGATTAAATACAATCCAAAAAAAGATAAGGGATCAATCTTGCTTGAAGCAAACATCTTCCAGAGTGCACATAAGTGCAAAAAGATAATGTAATTTTTGTCCAGGAGAAAACTTTATACATAAGCCTTACGTTGTAGGTTTGGTTGTTTGGGTTTTCCCCTGGTGATGGCCAAGGGAGTGGAGGGGGCAATTCTATCTTGTCTATTTTACATGGAACCTGAATAGACATAGAGATTTTAAGTTAGTCGACTCCATATCTACTCAGAAGGTGAATCAAAGTTAGACGTAATGGGCTGGCCCTTAATCTAAGATTTAATTCCTGAGTAACTAGGTCCACCTTGTAGATTAGGGCCCTATATGAAGCCCTCTGATAGGATTATTTCTAGATATTGTGCTAATTTGAATTTAGGAGCTCAAGTTGGTCAAAATATTTCTACAAATAGCATTAAGCAAACATGCTTAATGCTATTTGTAGGGCTTTTTTATCTTTGACCTAGATGCAACATTTTATAGAGGAGATGAATAGGTCTAACAAGGACAAAGGATTGTGGTTATGAAAGTAATTGAGTTTCTTGAGCTAAGTGTGTCAGCCATTTATATAGGATGAATTCCAAAGAAGGGCTTTTGATTTTTTGCACTGATCATCTTGTGACTTTTTTTATATATAAATCCTAATTCAAGTCATCCTCTTCTTGCTTGAATAATCCCAATGAATATGATGGGAGTGGCTTGCCACAAATATCTCTTTTGTCTTCCCATGCAAGCTCATAAGCTAAGAAGCCCCTTACTGTATGGAATTAGATTAAATCTATATAAATATTCTCACGAGCCAAGCTAGGGATTGAGAGATTTATCTTATCCTTTCTCATCCCTACTCACGACAAGAGTGGAAGAGGTGAAGCAAAGGTTAAGGAAGTCATTTTTGCAATCCATGAATATGCAATCCAAGGTAAATTTGGTATTTTATTTTGCTAGTCCCAAATTTACATATTTATGATTGATAAGAATGTGAGTCATAAATGATCAAAGTAATGATCTCCCCTCACACGATGAACTACTACACTAATCTATCCCAAAAATATCCAATCAATTTAGTTTATGCTGAAACTATAAGGGTTTTTTTACACGAAACTGAGTAAATGACCATACCTAAGGTACAAATCGAGTCTCTAATAGGAACAAGAGTTCTTGATTAGGTAAAGGGGGTGAGCTTGGAGATTAACTATGAAGAAATGAAGAATCTAGTTAGTTGCAAAACTTGGATAGGAAAGGAACCTTATAATCAGTTAGATCCACTCTTTCAAGAAGTCAATCGTGTCTGTCATTAATTAGGTATCAACAATAACACAAAGTTCAAACAATTAATTAAATAGCAAATTAACTAATGTAATGAATGATAGTTTAAGATCATGTTGTTCATTGGAAAATTGAAGAGGGAAAAACAAACAGATATTGAACCATTAATTTTATTTTTTCATTATTAAGGGATTTGTCATCAAGATGATTTCCCTTTCATAGTCAACGAACTCATTAGCAAGGACTCGTCAAAAGCAAATTAAGAATCGCAATAAGGCTACTAGAAGCCCTTCACTTATCTAATCAATAACATTGATAACTTCAATAATTTGAAAAAAATGGCATAAAGTTTTTTGTTTCTTCCTTGCTTTCTAATAAAGTATACATATATGGGCGTCCTTTGCCAATTTTAATGAATGTAGCATAGTTAGTATCACTTTGGTCTCACTTCCTTAACCAACTTATGGTATTGGCTCGACTTCATCTTCTTACAATAAGAGCTATTGCTTATGATTGGTATATAGACCTTTTTATGCAGCGGTTGACCTTCTAGAAGCTTTGTCATAAGCAACTAGTAGCTTCAAGAATGCTTTTGTATTATAGCTATAGTATGTCTAGGTTTTTTAATGCCTCATTCATTGCCACTAATGCAGGCTACTAGGAGATTCGATGTTTATTGTGAGACTTTGTTTCTCAAAATCTTACATAAACACACCCTCCAAATGAGGAGGGGTGAGAGCTCTAGCTTAGCCTCACTTGCGGTTAACATCTCCCTAGTTTGGGGTTAGTTAATGCATCCATTTTTCTTGGAAAAAGCTCTTATCAAGCATTCATAATTGTGTAGCAATTATAAAAAAACATAGGAAGATAATCCTCTAAGAAAGCCTTATCCCTTCAAAACCTTTATTGTTTTAGATATTTTACCAACTTTAATTTAGGGTTTCAAGTTGGTTGAAGCATTCTAAATAGACTAATCTAATCTTTACCTAACATGTTGCTATCAAAGGGGTCTTAATCCATTCCATCTAGCTAGAGGGGATGTGATGTTGAGCATACCAAGAAGAAAGCAAATAAATGATGTGGAAGGCAAACAAAAGGTATGAAAAAGGTGAGTGTGTCATGTTCCTTAATTCAACTAGCGTAGGACTTATCGCTCTCTTGTCATGGGTCATTCATTTGATCCAAGCGATCTTGTACATTGAAAAAGAGTTGAATAAGATTTACTAAATGACTATGAATGAATGAGTCAATACTCAATCATGACAATGATGAAGGGTACAGAACTTTGTCTAACTAAGCACTCACTTATCCCTTCTCAAATTTTGTATCAAGCCAGTATTTCTCACAAAAATTGTAGAAGAAGGTGGATACAAGTCAAGAAGAAGTGTTTTTCTACAAAGGTGAGAAATTTCTCTTTCTTTGCATGTTTCTATTAGATTTTGACAGGCACAACCTCGCAATCAACGTCCTGCTATTCTTGCATAAGGAAGGAATGAAGTAATGGGTGACATATCCTATTGTAATATCCCAAAATTATTTTGAATCATTAAAATAAAAATAAAATAATTTAAATAAAGTAAAATAGAGAATTATGAAGGTTTCTAAAATGAAATCAACCCAAAAGAATGTATTAGCAACTTCTAAAACAATTACTTACTAATATATGTGTGTAGAAAACAAGTAAAATAGAAAATTTGAAAGGTTTTTAAAATAAAATCAACCAAAAGAATGTATTAGCAACGTCTAAAATAATTACTTACTAATATATGTGCGTGGTAAATGTTAGTTGCATAGCAGACTAATTATACTATAGGTATTTTATGTATAATATGCATTAGTGTAATAGAAAATTTAGTGTATTTGCTTATATTTAGTTAAATATGCATTTAGA
>JAJIYU010002795.1:0-28846 GCA_030144865.1 Tinospora cordifolia | reverse complement strand
ATACAAATTGATGATAAATATACAGCCAATGGAGCTTATAGGCAAACAGAAGACTACGCACAATCTAAGGCTAATGAAATAAAAGGAAAGAGAATTATTGCGAGGTGAAAACGAAGTTGATAATAATGAGTACAACAAAATGAATTTCCAAGTATGGTTTGAATACCTTCACATCTGTTCCTCCAGTTGGCATGAATTCTTCATATATATAAGAGCCTTCCCGTCTCACTCTTCTAACGTCAGGATGGAACTCACTTGACCGATTACCAACCTGTAATATAATCCAACATATAAGGCATGTCACATCCTACAAAAATGAGCATCACCTACTTTTTTTAAAACTTAGTTCATAGCAAACATTTCAAATAAGATTATGAGAAAAAATTATTTTTGTAACAATTCACAAGCCACCATTATATCTGTAAACATTTTTGTGACAATTCACAAGAAGTTATAATGTATACATAATGTTGAAAGTTATGGAGTAGGTTGAGTATCGATTTCAACATTCCATTCAATATTTTCTTGAATATGGCAGAAATGTTTTTTGTTCCAGTAGGTAGGCAACAGATCAATAACAATCAAATTTGGATGGCAACTTATAGCACTTGATGACCAATTGTCTTGAGATGAACCCCGCAATCTTCAATGAACATTATACAGGTATTCATGCACTCAGGGATAAGCTTTATAATATGATCTTTTGAATAGATCACTCAAAAACAATAATTGCAACTGCAGAAGGTAAGTAGCAGCACTTAACAAGATCGATCCACAAGGATTGAACAAAAAACTGTAGATTTTTTTAGAAAATAAAGTTAAAACATTATATACTGAATAAGTCAAAGAAAAACAACATTATGGTTCCTAACATTCTAGACATGACAACACTTAAAAATAAAGAAATAGACCAGAATTGAAATTATAAGAAAGAAAAGAAAAACAAAGAAATAAAAAGGAAACCAATAAATAACAAGTAACAAAGAAAAGAAAGACAAACAATCAAAAGATATTAAAGAGAACTACACTAAAAGGAATTAAAAAAAAAAAGTTTACAAAAATTCAAATCCCTAGGCAGTAAAACCAATAAAAAACAAGTAACAAAGAAAAGAAAGACATAAACAATCGAAAGATATTAAAGAGAACTACACTAAAAGGAATTAAAAAAAAACTTCACAAAAATTCAAATCCCTAGGCAGTGTTACAATACCCAAGACTTAAATCAACTAAAGAAAAGTAAATCTAACCTAGAAAAATAAAAATGAAAATGAGAGTAAAGATCAGATCAAATGGTCCCTTGATGCCCCCTTATATAGTTGATTTGTTTATATATATATGTATATATATATAACTCAAGATTTTCAATCTCCAAAATTATTCCATAAAACCAAAATCAAGCACTCTCCTAACACACATGATTTTCACAATAAAAATCAAATCAATCCAATAATTATGGTCATATCTTGGGTAAAAACCATTTCATACATGACAGTTTTGACTCTTGATGTTTTGGACTTTTGACAAATGAAATCTTCCTTTTGGGTGTAATTGATATATGGTTTATCATATTCAAGGAACGAAAATTCAACTTTGCCCCAAACTTCGACCTTTGAAAATTAAACTAATTCGAAGAGTTCAAGAAATTCGAAAGAATTTTTGTAAAAATTTACCAAGTTAGAAAAATTTAAAAAAAAAAATACCACGTACATGCTAAAATATGGAAAATTTCTATTAAAAATAAAAAAACAAACATAATAAATATATTTTACATATAAAAGTATACATATAATGGTTTCGAACATATATTTTAACATTAACAATGTTTTATGAACATCACACGTGTTAACTTAAAATTGCTACGGAAAAAAGAAAGAAACAAAGAAAAACTTATCATCAAACTCTAATGGTTTTGTAAATATAAATCTTGGTTTTCCTTTCTCTTTCCTCTCTCAACGTTTCTCCTCTTAGGCTTTTAGCTTATTTTTCTCTTATCATTCTTCTCTCTATCATCTCTGTTTTGAAGTTACAATTTGTTCTTCTTTCTCTTGGATAGCTACTCGTCAGTTATACATATCTCGCCTAAAATCTTTTGCATTTATAGAAAGTGATTTTTTTTTATACAATCTCTATAATTATAATGAAGAATCCTTGTGAACCACATAAATTCTTTCATTAAAAATATTATTTTTCACGACTTTCATACAATTTTTTTTCTACAAAAATATTTAAAACTTCAATTTTAAGTGAACTTCGCCGATTTTTTGAAGATTTTGACAAAATTTTGTAATTTTATAATTACAAGCGAACTTCGCTTCGGTTGTCCAAATTACTTAATTAATTCGGCTAATTTCGACGAACTTTGGCTAATTTTTATACCACAATTATATTTTTATCATCCTAAAATACCTTTAGAGAAAAGATCAAGTGAAGCTTCAACATAAACTATAAAAATAGATTACTATGAACAACTATCTAATGCTTTTGGTAAAAAGAGTATTAAAGGCCTTTAATATTATTTTAACTCTCAAAAAGAAATGTAAAAATAACAAACTAGTTTCTCAATTAACCTAAAAAATTGCAACAAATATATATTTCTAAAAGTGAAGTTTGCCATGAAAAGGGGCCTTGGGCAAGGGTATCTTCTTTCCTTGTTCCTCTTTACTGTTGTGATAGATGGCTTAAGCAAGTTGATGGCAAGAACAAAGGAGCTATCTCTAGTGAGAGGCTTTAGGATCAAGAGAACAGAGGTTGAGTTTTCCTCCCCATAGTATGCAAATGGCACGATTTTCCTCCTTGACAAAGAGGGATGAAAATGTGGTGAATGCATTAAATATCCTACAATATTTCAATATGTTTTTTGGTTTGAAGCAAACAAGGGCTAAATGTCAAATTTTGGTATTAGCATGCATGCAAATGTTCTTGAGAATATAGTGAGGTTGATGGGATGCACAACTGGATGCTAGCCAATGAATTATCAAAGGATGCTCAAATGGATGCTATCAAAGTTAGATGGGTGGAAGCATAGTTTTTCTCTATAAGGTTAGATGGGTGGAACCATAGTTTTTCTTTAGTCAAAAGGTGGTCGGTTGCCCTCATTAGGTCGATTTTAGCAGCTATTTTTTACATCTTTCTATCATTGATTAAAATTCCTAAGGTAGTGTTTGGACACACTATTTGGATCCTCTTATTTCAATAAGCTTTATTAAAATAGAGGTTTTTAAAAAATAGAGTGTTTGATAACATTAGTTTAAAGTCTTTTTTTAAATAAGCCTTCTTCTGAAGTTGAGGAAACACCTCTCTTAAATAAGAAGTAAATTTTTTTGCTTTTTTCTTTTTAATAAGTGAAAAATTACTTATGCGGGTAGTGATTCGCAGCGTTCCGAAAGAGCTCATATTTTTTAAAAATATCAGAATAGCCTCTCAAAACTTATGCCTCCAATACCTTGTTTTTGCACAACTCTCATCTTCTTCCCTCGTTGGAATTGTTGCTTATCTTCCTCGTTAGAACTGTTTCTGCGCAACTCTCATCTTCTTCGCGCATTCAATATGCTTTCTCCTCTTTGATTATTCTTCATCTCTTTCTCTCTGTCTCACTCTTCTTCACGCACGACTTCTCTGTATCTCTAACGCACGATTTCTTCGATCATCTTCCTGCTTCTCTCACTCAAGTTGTCTTCTTCATGCACGCTCTCTCTCAAGTCGTCTTCTTCACGCACGGCTTCTCTGTCTTCCTCACGGCTTCTCTCTATCTCTCTCGCTCGTCTATCTCTCTGTCTGTCTGGTCGTCTTCCTCACACTTTTATGTTTTTTTTTCTCTCCCGCTCTCATATCTTCTTCACGCATCCGGCCGTCTCCATCTTCTTGCTAGGTTTTAATGTGATTCAATAGCCCTAAAAGATGATGAGCCTCTAACCGCTTCTCTTTGTTTTACTGTGATTCACGGTTCTCTGTTTCTGTTGCTGGTTCTTCTTCTTTTGGATTCACACTCCCGTGTTTGCTCTCTGTTTTTTTGTTACTGGTTCTTCTTTCGGATTCATGCTCCCATGTCTGCTCTCTGTTTTTTGTTGCTGGTTCTTCTTCGTTCGGATTCAGTAGCCTTTACCCCTTTTCCGTCTCCATCTTCTTCTTCTTTTTGTTTCCATGTTCTTCTTTCTGATTTAAACAATTCTTTCCGATTCAGTAGCCCATAAAAGATGGGCGTTTCAATTTTCCCATGACTAATTGGTTATTGAATTGGAAAATTGAAATAGAGAGAAATTTCATGAAAATATTGATGCTTGTAGTTATTCATGAAAATAATGAATCTCACTGTTGATAGCTGATGTTGCTAGGTTTTAAAGAGAAAGGTTGGTTAAAGGATGGAAGGTACTTGCGCATTGAGGAGCAAATTGGTATCTTTCTTATGACAATTGGTCACAATGCAAGAAACAGAATGTTACAAGATAGGTTTCAACATTCAGGTGAAACTATGCATCGTTATTTTCATAAAATATTAGTGGCAGTGCTAAAATTTGCAGATGAAATTATAAAACCACATCAATCTCTTCAACAAGTTCCAAATGAAATTTTACAAAATCCAATGTTTTATCTTTATGTCAAGGTATAAAATACATGAATTATTAATATTCTTGCTAAATAATTGTGCTATCCTTTTTAAAATTTTTAATTATATTTTAATTGTACAAGATTGCATTCGATCAATAGATGGCACCCACATCAATGCAATAATAACTATACGTGAACAAATTCTATATAGAGGAAGAAAAAAAGAGTTTACTCAAAATGTTATGGCTATTTGTGCATTTGACATGACATTTACCTATGTCATTGCTGGATGGGATGGAACTGCACATGACTCAAGAATTTTTATGGATACGTAATTTTTTTATTGTATTCTAAATAACAATATGAGAAAGTTTTTGTCAATATTTTTAGGTAAATATTATGTTGTTGATGTCGAATAACCTTCAATGCTAGGATATCTCACTCCATACAGAAATATTCGTTACTGGTTACTAGACTATCATCGCGATGTTCGAGCTAGAGAAGAAGTTTTTAATTATGCCCATTCATCATCGAGAAATGTAATTGAGTGATCCTTTGGAGTTTTAAAGGCTCGATTCCTATCCTTCAAAAAATGGCACCTTACCCATTTCCTATACAACGAAGCATACTGTGTACTTCGATGACAGTACACAATTTTACTAGAAAAGAAGCTCTTGCGGATGAGTTGTTCATACTTTACAATAGTGATGAAATTAATATTAACGATAGTTACTAAGAATATGATTTTAATGTAGAAGATAATGTAGAGACAAATGATATCGAGATGTCAATAGTTAGAGACAAAATTGCAGATGAACTTTATAGCTTAAAGTAAATTTTGCATATTAGTAGTTTATGTTTCGTTTAATGTTTAAATATTTGTAAGACATTATTACTAATAATTGAAATATTTGCTCTTTTGTCATATGTTTCATTATTTTGTTATATTTTATAGATAAAAAATTGACGCTAATTAGAAAATGTTTTGTATTAATCTTTCTTTATATTATAACGTTATTGATAATTATTATTTTTGTTATAATAATAATTATTAAAATGTTGGTTTTAATAACTAAAAATATAGAGAATATAATTAATTTTACATGTTCATATCGTTAATAATTTTATTATATAGTATAATTAAATTATTAACAATTTTTTATATAAAAATAATATTTTATACAAATGACATAAATTACCCTTGCAATAAAAGATAAATAAGAGTATGTCAAAGTTGTTTATCAAACGCTCTACTCTTAAATAAAAGATTTTTGCTTTTTACTATTAAACACTCATTTTTAAATAAACTCTTATATAATAAGTTCTATTACAAAAAGTTTACAAAAAATGAGTACTAAATATTTAAGAAGTAGAGTTACCAACCACGCCCTAAGTTTGTCTTGTGAGATTGAAAAGAAAGTCCACGACCAAGAGTCTATGAAAGTTTGTACTATCTCTTATCTCCATGGTGGTGGATGAATGTAGGTGGATGGTAAGCAATAGAGATTCTTTCGTCTTTTGAGAGTATAGATGGCTAGATGGATCTGTTCTAAGAGAGTCTTCCCTGAATTTATGCAAATTGTCTAGCACTCACAACCAGCAACCAATGAATCTCTAATTCCTTCAAAATACCATTTCAAACCAAGTTGTGCACCGTTGTGGGATGTACATTTTCCTAGGTCAGTATACTTGCAAATCTTTCTAGTCTTATTTGATTTCTCAATCACATTAACATATGTTTCCCTTGGCTAATGGAATTCGGATTATTTCAATTCCACCTAAAGTGTTGGTCTTTGGGTGGCTCTTGGCATTCGGGAGAATTAATTCTCAGAATATGTTGCATAGGAGATATCCAAGGCTTTACATTTCTCTTAATTAATGTGTATTGCGTAAGAATAATGGAGAGAGCGTTGATCAAATATTCATTGGCAACGATTTCAACAAAGAAATGTCAAGTAAGTGAATCTCCTTTTCAAGGGTAGATTTGGATGTCCTTTAATTATTTTTTTTTTTTAAAAAAAAAAGGAAACATAGTTATATTGATAAGACGAGATGTCCAGCGCCTAAGCGCAAAAAGTACATAAGAAAAGTACAGAAGAAAACGCAGATCCCCCTATTACAGAGAGTACAAAATTGGAGCCCACTGAATCATCCAATCACTAAAGGAATATCCTAGCTTCAATTTTCCAAAGGAGGCCCAGGTTGCAAACAACAAGTGTGATCTTTTCACTATTCTATTTACATTGATATCAGAATTCTGGAATATGCTACTATTCCTCGCCTCCCACACTACAGCCCATATTGCAAAAAGCATCAACAACCAGTAGCTTTTCAAATGATCCGCATGATCTAAAATCCAAATATGAACATTTGTGTTGTCTGGGGGTCTAGGCATGGCTGGAAGTTCCTGTTGCCAAGAGCTCCATACTGTCCTTAAAACCTTGCAGTCCCCAAAAAGATGTCAAACGTTGTCCTCAGCGGCCCTGCACAGACAACATGAAGATGGCGATAAATAATAGCTAGGAATTTCTTCTGTATTTGAGCAGTACAATTTAACCGTCCTTGCATTATCAACCAGGACAAAATTTTAAATGTAGTAGGCAATTTAGCTTTCCAAATTGGAGCCAAATTCCCATTTGTCGATGTCGTCTCTCCAGCTAAGAACACGTTGTAGCAGGATCCTGTCGTGAAATGCCTAGACTTGTCCTTTATCCACCGCCAAGAATCTGTTGAGCCGAACCGGCTGAAGCCTGGTGAGTAAGGTAGCCAATTCCTCAATCTCCTCATCTTCAAGGTTTCTCCAAAAATCCAAATTCCATGCCCCATTGTTATCATTTTCCTCAATACCCCCCAACTTTGAAACAAGGTAGCCTCTGAGCATTGAGTAATGCTTAAAAGGGAGACACCTTAGCGACTCTTCTACACATGTTTAATATGCAGCCATAATCGTGTTACTTGCCACCAGTTAGAGCCTTTGATTAGAGAGGAATGATAGAACTCTTAGCAATGTGGTTAGAGATGAGATGCAGTTTGGAATTAAATCAAACTTTTTAGCAAGTTCTTGGATGTTCACGTCTAAAGTGGTGCAATGGGTTCTCTGTTTAAGAATATTTCCTAGGCTTAGATAAATGTATATCTTCTATTTTTGAGGCTTTTTGAATATATGGAGGCCAGGCATGCATATTTATTCCTTTAAAAATTATAGTCTTATGAAATAAAATGCTTTGTTTCTTCTAAAAAAATTAGCCTAAAAACTCTAATGAGTAATCGAAAGAGAATTTTATTAATGTTTTCCATTTTTTTTTCTTTTATTTCCTCATCTAAAAGAACTAACAATAAGGATAAAAATATGCAAATTGTAACTTCACACTCTGGTTCAAAGTTTTTCACTAAATAACTACAAAGGAACTCAACCACTGTGTTTATATATTGAAATAGCTAAGAAAAGGGGTCTAGAATTCCGCAAAACTCTCTTTTTTGCTTTTTCGCTACTGGCTGGAGGCCTTCTTGTCCCCTTTGCTAGTTGCAACTCTTTTCTTGTAACGAGTTTTTTTCTTCTCAAAAGAAAGAAGGAAAGAAAGAAAGAAAAATAAACTCAATGTTTAACCACCTCCACATCTTCTTCACACTTACCGATCCTTTTATGCTCTAAATCAATCTCCTCATGAATGATTTGAGAAGTTTAACCATACACATCAACAGCTTGAGTCCCTGTTTCAACTGTAGCTCCACATTATATATATGCATTACGTGAAGGATGTTTTTCTTCCTATTCTAATACAATGGCAACACAAAAAACTGTTGAAAAATAAAATAATATAGGACACAAGAATGTAATGTGGTTTATCTCTAGGGCCTATTCCACAAAGAAGAGAGGAGTATTTCTTATTCATTTTCTCAATGTGACATCACAGATATATAGATATACAGAGCCTATATTATTGACAATTTAACAAAAGCTACAAATGGCAACTTTTGAAAATATTCTTCACAATATTCTTTTTTCGCAATACTTTATTTGACATTCTGTATCTCACTGATTTATCAGCGATTTTGGCAACTGACGTCATCCCACTGATAGTTATTTACAATCCACTAAGCAATATTTACAATCCACTAAGCAATATTTGCAATCTCACTGATTTATCTCTTCTTTACAACACCCTTCCACAAGCTGGATACTTAAAGGTTTACTATTCCCAGCTCTGACACACTTGTTTGAAATGCCAAACGGCTCAACCCTCCGAGGAGTATATTGCCAAGCTATATTGGTGACATCAGACACATAGGGAGTACAATCAACCAATTTTTTCTTTTTTTTTTTCAAAAAAGATGTGAATTTCATTAATTCACATGAAAAAAAAAGAGAGATATGAGAAATCTCCACATAACAATCAAGTTTGAACACTTGCATAATATTCTCCCCCTAAGCAACTCCAAAGAAAAAGAAAATTTTACATTTCAAGAAGAATATTCTGCCAATTCCTAATCCTGTCCCAAACATTTATATCATAACCCTATCTTTGATGAAGAAATCCATGATGCAAAAAAGATTTTCGATCCTTCCAAGACTTGTGTTGGGCTACTTTCCTTGTCCTCAAAGAGTATTTTGCTCCCCTCTTTCAAATGGCATAAATGATAGCAAAAAAAAAATGTACAAAACCAATACTCTTTGACACCAGGATTGAGATTTTGCCCAAAAGTTGACAGCTACTCATTGTTCACTAAGCACCATTTAGGCATTTTTCTCTCTACATTTGCACCATACCTATCTGATTACTTGGCATTTGCAAAAAAATATGGCTCACATCTTCAGCAGCTCCCCTTTTTTGGGGAGCTCTGCATCTCCATGTTCTTCACTACTACGTCTTCTACTGCCATGATGACTTCCGTTCCTTGATGGTTTTGTCTTCTTCTTCACTTGTCATGCTTGTCCCAAATTGGGTCTCACGAACGAACTCCTCCACCGCTTCCTTGCTTCCAGCTGATGTAGAGTCCTCTTCACTGTGTTGGTCTTTTTCATATGGACCATGGATCGCCTCTTGTCCCATCCATTTATTCAAAAGACTCCTTGGGTACCCGGGTTCTCACTCTTTCTCCCTTTTATAAGTTTTATAAGCTTATCTTCTTCTGACAACCCTATTGTCATATCGTCCTTGGATAGGCTTGCGTTAGGCCCAAATGTCACTTGCCTCTAATTTCCAACAGTTTCCTTCATGTTCAGCACTCTTTCATGGGCCTTTGTTTTCGAGCCTCGCATTTTCAGGCCTCATCCATGGCCCTCTTCAAAGCTTCCATTTTTTCTGCGATCCATTCCCTCGCCAAAGTGTAAATTGTTCATTGGAGATGGCCCATATCCAAATGCTACTTTGTGCTTCTAGCTTTGCTACATGGTTCTTTTTTTTCCTTCGTCTCTCCTCCTCCGACCTATCAATATCACCCTTGCTCCTCCTTTCTTTTGTTTTTTTGAAAAGAAACATATAATATACTAATAAAACTGGATGAGATGTCCCTTGCCAAGGCAATTACAAAAGAGAATACAAAATATTAGCCTACTTAAGCAACCAATCCACAAAAGAGTAATCTAGCCCTAATTTAGAAGAAGATACCTATACTATAAACAAATACGGCGAATTATCCATGATTCTATCAACCTTAATACAACTATTCTGAAAAATACAACCTTAATAGAACTATCAACCATAATATAGCTGCCCATATAGCAAAAAGCACCAAAAACTAGTATGTTGTCAAAGAACCCTGTGTATTCAACATCTAGGAGAGATTAACCACACTGTCAGTAGGCCTGCCCAGGGGGCAACACACGGCTTGAAGATGATGTTGTCATGCTGAACACACTGTCTTCAAGGCCTTGCAGTCCCAAAAAAGATGTCAGACATCATCCACAGCAGCTCTGCACAAACAACCCGAAAAAGGACATAAATAACAGTTGAAAATTTTCTTCTGCAACTTAGAACAATGGTGATAGGATCAAGACTTCCACCACTCTATGTTACATTCCCAGTAGAAAAAGCTGTGTAACAGGACCCCGTCGAGAAGTTGTCTGATTCCTCCTCTGTCCATCTTCAGGAATCTGCGTAATGACTAAACTGCACCATCTCTAGTCGCTAGAGCAGAATTGCCAGATCCTGAATTTTTTTCTTCTTTTAGAGCTCTCTGAAAGCCTAGATCCCAAGCAACAACCCTCATATCACCACTAGAAGTTTCCCCTCGTGCTTGAAACAGAGTGACGGAAGGCCATTGGGCAACCCTAAAGAGCCGAGGAAACTCCCCTTTAAGGGGGGTCGGGGCGCTCCAAGCATCTTCCCAAAATCTAATCCTCTTCCCATCTCCTATTTTCCATTTGATGTGAGCAACCTTTGCTCCTCCTTTCACTGTCATTGTTTACTCCACCTACCACCATCACCATTGTTCTTTTCCCTCTGTCACCTCTTGTACATCTTTATCATCCCTACCATCCATTCCCCCATTGCACTGCCTCGCCGAAAAAATTTTTTGGTGCCCTTCGTATTTCCTTTCTTTGTTGGATCTCTAGGAGATGTTATTTTTCCATATTGAATAGCCTCAGTGCCATTGCTCCTTCATCCTTGTACATCTCAATGAAAGCTTTGCTCCTTCATCCTTGTATATCTCAATGAAAGCTGGTAGGAAGCCTAAAATTTGCCCACTCACCTTCATCATCCCCATTTCTAGGTTCACATCATTCCTTGGTTTTTTTTTTTAAACCAACTCCAACAAACTCCCACAATGATCTACAATCTTCGTCATCACATCCATTGACCACTTGAATGGTGGAATGCCTTCCACTCCGATCAAACTTCTTCGATAGTGAATCTTCATCCTATCCCACCTTTCCTCCTCAGACACTTTGTCTGGTAGCCATCCTTCATTCTTGCCTTTGTTTTTTTCCTTTTGTTATCCTATTCACTTCGTCCTTCTTGTGGCGGTTGAGGAGTGCTCTTGCTACATCAAGGGTCACCAAGATCACATTCCTTTCCAATAAGCAGCTTAACTCCTCTTCGATTTCCTTCCACCTATTCAAATTGTTTTCTCTAGTGACCAAGATTGTGTTAACATTGCTCACACCTTCTTTCTTATGGATTCATGCCAAGACTTTCATGACGGCCTTCCTCCTCTTCTCAGTTGCTTGTTTGTCCTCCATTATCAATGAGTTCAGAGCTTTTCCATAGTTCCTCAAACCACTCAAGTGATCTTCTGGAATGAAAATAGATGGTGACGGTCGCTCATAGTTTTGGAAATTTTCACGAAACTACCTCTTTTGTTGGAGAAGATTTTGACAACCACCACATATCCTCTTCCCTTTTACTTTTCTTGAAACTACCACCTCTAGGGTATTGTGGGCTTCTCATAATTATCTCCTTCAACCAAATGGCTTCCTCATAATCAAGCCCTAGCTCATAGCTTTTTGTTTTCATTTCCTCCAAAATCTCCAATCTTTCCCCGTCTTAATGGCCTAGAAATCGTTTATCTCGTACAAAATATCTCCAATCCTTCAAGCCATGTTGCATGCCTTCGAGCCTCGCCACTTGTCTTCTAGTATGCACTTCTTCTTTCTTTGACCATTGTTATTCACCTTTCTTTCCTTTTGTGGGGCCTAGTTTTAAATCATTGGAGAATCTCTCCTTGTCTTGTTTCTCTTTCTTACCACTTCGATCAATTTTTCTTTAGTCTCTCCTCTCATTATATCAGCAAATGTCTTTTTTGTCCCACTCATCTCACTTTTCCACCATCTTCTACTTCCTATCTTCTCTCTGTTCATGGGTGGCAGCTTCAGGTGGACTCAATCAAGTTTAGAACCAACTGACTTGCGCCAAGCATTACCTCCTGATTGGCTATTCATGTTAGGAACCAAAATTGCCTCAAAACTCCTTGAATCTTACATCCTTCTAGAATATGGATCCAACCAACCTACTATTAAGTTTCTCTTTAATAAAATGTCGATCAATCAATACAAGCTTGTTTCAGTCATGTTGAACTGGATGGACAATAATAAAGGTAAACACATAGTCACAATGGAAACCACATTGTCGTCCCCATCATCCTAAGACACATCACATTATTGACATCAGAATGTACGTCCAAAACCTCTATTGAAGCCAAATTGTCGTGCACAGTCCCCCTTGTTGGAATCCAATGTTGCAGCTCCTATTACCACTGCACAAGTAAGATTCCTTGAAGTTGGCAATTGTTCTTCCCTAGCCATTACCCATTCTTCCTAAATATTGAATAGTCATGTTTCAAAATACAGCAATCTTCGTAGGTCTTCAAAAACACCAACGAAAAGCAAGATTGTACACCACAAAGTTTCAAAGTACCATCACCAAGGAGCAATCACCTACTATGACCTTTGCAATATCAAAAACACAGTTTTCAACAATTTCCCCGAACATTTCCATGCACAATTTTTTGGGATGAATACCTTCCACACTAACACTACTTCATCTATGTGCGATCTTCATAAGTTTCCAAAGCATATCATCACTCCCTTCTTCAATGGTATTCGAGAACATGACCAATCTCTACCAAGAAGCATTTTTTAAACATCAACCCATGAAGAAGCATTGTTCCTTTTGACCAAGAATATTTTTGGTCTAAGTGGAATCTCGACCATTAGCCTCATTAGTCAATCATTTGTTGAAGGGTACCTAGCCTAGCCTCAAAAACTTCCATGGTGAAGAGCCCGTCCCTCTAATAAAGCCAACCGCCTGAGACCCTCCTCTGTGATGAACCTTCTCCTTCTTGTTGGTAGCCTCCTAGTTTTGCTAAGCACCAAAACACCATCTCTAGGTTGTGAACTACTACCACTCTTTTTTGAAAACAAGCTAACATCCTTCAATAGAACCTCCAAGACCTTCCAAGCTTAAAACCATCCTTGCAATTCTACTTCCTCAAGGACAAAGATGGTATGTTACGTACTTTGTTGAATATGTGTCATTTTGAGAAAGCTTCACCTCTTATTTGAGTAAGATTCCAAAAATAAAACAAGTTTGCGACCTCTTTGAAAGCATTTCAGACTTCCATCTTGCAAAGCCACCATGGCTACTTTCACCTCCTTCAACCACTCTGTGACAATGAGGTCAACGCTAATGTGCTAACTTTGATATTTTGTGGCATCTCCCAGCAAAATCTTGACTTCGTCTTTCCATACAAAAGGTAGAACCACTATTAGTGCATTTTGAATGATTGTCTCACCCAACTCCCTTCCAAACTTGTCTCCAATGAATAGGACGAGCTGTATTTTTTTGAGGAACCATTGTTGCACAACTCTTGAAAAATTTCCCCTAGATGATGGTGGGACAAGCATCATATGTCTGTTTGATATGACACTTTATCTTTCCCTCTCCATCTCCTGACCTCCATCCGACAGACAATGCCTTCGATTACTCTAGGAACAACTGATGGTTTCTTCCACACTCTGCTCACTCCCCAAGAACATCAGTCCTATTCCCTTAGTCCACGAATATACATATTCAGTGTGAATTCTAACATTTTACCATTTATTAGTTCATATATTCATCTTAAATGAGTTTCACAATTTTAGCTTCCAATTCCATTAAAAGAAATATTGTTCAAACAAACATAATAAAAACAATACTAAAAGTTCAAAAAACAGAAAACTTTGTTCACACGTATGGTAAAGATCATGCACAGAGCATTTACAAACTCATGTATCACCAAATAGAATCATAATGTGCAATGCCTAATACAATTCAGCATGATATGGCATTAACAAGAGAAATCCATAAAGTAAACTGAATTATCATACATGATCCATTTAGCTAAATCAGAAGTTGAAAGAAGAGATTGCATTATGCTAATGAGAGAAAACTATTAATAGATATTTTGATACAAGGCGCCAATTGATCAAACTAAGTTATAGAAACAGCTGCAATGGTATAGCTATAAATGAACTGCAAAACTTGAAACACTATTTGAGAATTACAAAATGAAAAGTAAATAATCAAGAACTTGGTCCAAAGGTGTGATGTTGACCTCCTGCACATCTTGGCCAATGAAATGTTTGGCTTCAATCATGCAAATAATGGCTCAACTTCTTAGAAGCTAAATATAACGCAAATTGCTTAAGACATGGATAAAAAAGGGCAAGGTAAAGACAACAAATAACTCACAAATCCAATATTGGAGCTCATATATAAATTATCTACTGCTTTTAGCAACATCTGTGATCGCCACTATAGTCATCAAAGGTATGATAGAAAATACAGCTGGCTGTACAGGCCTCTGAAGAACAATTACTCATAACATAATCACATATGACCAAACCAACACAACAGGCCATCACACGTATGTGATAATTTAACCATCATACGTGTGTGATAATTTACCATACTTACATGAGCAATTTGAGTTAATAATTGGCTGTCTTCCATTTCATAAGAAGGAAAATAAAACACATGAAGCATAAAACTCATTTTAGTTTCAGATTGAACTCCAAGGAGATGCCATTAGCAGTCTCACCTTACGAAATAGCTCCTTCATTCCCCCGCCTGCAGAACTAGGATAGTATATCATTATGCTGTGATCATCCCCTTAAAAACATCAAGAAAAAAAATGTGATCCATGATTATTTACATCAAAATTATAATAATCATAAGAAAAGACCATCGAAGCGATCACCAATTCAAGCATGACAATTTATTCACCTGTTTATAGAAGCAAGCAGCCAAACAGGCAAAGAAAGTTAGCAAACTTTCGTCATTAATTAGTTGCAACATACAGTTTTCAAGGAACTAAAGAAACTTCCTTACTATCAGTCATGTACCATTTATGCCAAAATTAAAGAATAGCGTTTACAGTGCACAACTCTCTTCATCTAGTATGATTAAGATTTTGCTATAGTTGATATGACAAACATTTTATAGTTGTTTTTAGGACCCAACTCAACACTCCTCCTTCAACCAAGCATGGGATTAGCTATGGCAGACTTTATGTTTTAAGTGCCCTTAGGCTAAATATTTGACTAACAATATAAACAATTATCTCTAGCATTATCCAAAAAGTTTCTAAAATACCGCAAATTTCCACAATTTCATTCCTTTTTTCAACCACCAAAGTGCAAAGTGGATGGATTTAAAATTAAAAAAAAAATGTTGAACTGATTCAATAAAATTGAAAAGGTTTGACAAAGTCATATACGTTTTTATTTTCAATTCAAAAATTCATCAAGAAGTTCAACAAAATTAGATAAAAATTCGACAAAATTCTAAGGAATTGGACAAGAAGTAAAAACTAAAAAAAAATACAAAAAAGAAAAAAATAATGTTCTACCCAAAAAAAAATCAATAATTACGCATTATTTTCTTATTGATCACCAACATAGCAATATAAATTATGAAAATAATTTGATAAGCTAACAAATTATGTAATTTATGGATTTATGTTGAACCAAATAGAGAAGAAAAGAAGCAAAAATACATCTCATTCAACACAAAGTTCAAATTCTTCTCATTATGCCATTCTTGAGACAACAACGAAGTCATAATGTAGGAAATGACCAAGACAATATAGTAGTCACGAAGGAAGCAATCGTCTGGTTCAAGAAAAGGTGGAGACAATTTTACAGCAAGGGACAGACAACAAAACAACCGATGTTTTTCAAGGAGCACGATTCAACCTAATCATGGAAGTGCTGGTCAATGAAAGGGGAAGACGTATTAAACTAACGAAGATGGTTAACGGGCAAATAGAAAGCATTTTGGTTCCAGAGGAATTGACAACGGAGGCTTGGAGAAAGCTCTGGAGAGCACTAGATGATGTTATTGAAGAAGCAGTCATGAGGAAAACAAGAGAGGAATATAAGGAGAACTAGAGGAACAAGGAACAGCAAAGAAAAAAGAAAAAGGCGACAAATGAAGAAGACGGAAACAAAAATAGAGGAATATGGAAACAGGAGGAAGAGGGCAATAGGAGACTAAGAAGGAACACAGCAGTCGAAGCTCGATATCAGAGGAGGGGAGATGAAAGAAGACAACAGGCAGACTCAAAGAGGTTCATCATCATGAGAACCTCAGATGAAACCTCATGGAAGGTGATCGAGTGATCGATTCGACAGATGTTGAAAAGGGAAGTATTCATAAGCAAACTTGACGCTACGAGGGCGATTCTATATTGTCAAAGCACAGAAGAAATGAAATACCTGCGGGCTGGGAAGTATCAGAAAAGAATTGGAGGATTCTACCTGGAGGAATGGTCACAGGAACTTGTGGACAATGAAGCTCAAGTGGCCTGTAGAAATAATTAGATGGAGATAGAAGGAATCAAGGCGGAGAAGAGGAACATTTACACCTTCAGGAAGATCGGAGAGGCTTGCGGCGGTCTGCTAGATATAGCACACATAACCAGATCATCAGCTTCGATGGAGATGGCGTTCATGCAGCTAAGACGCCATGAATCAGGTTTTTTATTGAGAGACTTCGAGATATACGATGATACTGGTATTCAAGAATTAAGATTGGTTGAGGTTGAAAGGAATTGGGCGTCGAAAATCAACGAACTGCGTCTAAAAATGCTTGACGAGTTCATCAGAAAACACAAAGGCAGCATGTCGACTGCCCGAAAGTGGAAGTACGGAAACCGGAGAAGCAATGAGATTGAGATCCCGAGCAGTGACGATGACAGATCGAATCTCGAGATGGAAGAGATAAGAAGCAACAAGAAAATTCAAACGTCATATGGCACGACAGAAAAAGCTAACGGCACAAGTGATGGTGGCAGGCAATGGATATCGACCAGACGGTGACAGATCAGGACGACAACAGCAACAGAAGCAAGCAAATGGAGAAGAAGAAGGACCTGATTAAACAACAAAATTACTTGGGCAACTGGACTCAAAACACAGAGCAGAGAATGAGTGACCCAGCCGAAATAACAGGCCCACTTATGAAATCCAGACCCACAGGAAATGAAGGGGATGTGGGCTACTCTAACAAAAGCCCACAGAGGATTACAACTCTAGACCACGAGCTAATGAGGCATAGGCCCATTCTCAAAATATATCAAAGGGCTAAAAACCAAGCCCAACGGAATAAAAAAAGGAGTAATGTCCTATTGGACCAGCCGGACGGAGGTCAGTGAATCTGATCTCGATACGGACTCAGATTATAATGCATGCATTGATAATATGGAGCCTGACTACATAGCAGAGACATGCACAGCAGGAGATAAAGGAAATTCCAATGGAAGGATGATACAAGAAGAGAACCAGGGAGTTGAAAAGGACATGAACCAGGTATGTCTCACTCACCCTGATCCCACATCCTCTTCTTCTTCTCGGGGGGTAGAAGGGAACGGGGACATTTTCGAGCAGCAAAAAGGTGAAAGTAAAGACCAGGACAGTACCGACCAAGACAAGCCAACTTAAACACAGAAGGTGCTAATATCAGAAGGAGAATAACAACTGATATCAAGCCAGAGAAATTTTGAAAGCAAACGAATCACACAGATAACGGAATACCAAAGAATCAGTGAATTTCTGTTGTTGATTAATGCCCAATTGATAGCAGCGTATCAAGATGGGTTGCTTATCATTGGGGCCTATCGTTTGCTCATGAAGATTCTCAGTTGGAACATCCGGGGCTATGGCTCGAATACCAAGCAGTGAGCAATTAGGCGAGTCATCTTGGCTGCAAAGCCTGACCTGGTTGCTCCCCAAGAAACCAAAAAGAGAATGGTACATCAAGAGCTAATCAAAGACATTTGGAAAAGAAGATTCATGGAATGGGTTTCTTTGCTAGCAGAAGGCACATCAGGAGGAATTCTAATAATGTGGGATATCAGAAACATGATAATGGAAGAAAAATGGGAAGGCACCTATTCGATCACTGTCAAAATAAACAGTAAAGACATAGGAACATGATGGTTTACGACCATCTATGGTCCCTAAGACAGTGAAGGCAAGGAAAATTGCCTCATTGAACTTGCAGCAGTCTCAAGTTATGTCCAGGGGCCCTGGTGCCTAGGATGAAACTTTAATATGATTCGGAACATGGAAGAAAAGAAAGGCAGCAAACATCTTACAAACTCTATGGAGAAGTTTGATGGATGGATACAGGAATGAATCTCCAAGAACCAGATATGAGAAACATTTCATTCACATAGAGCAATGATCGCAACCATCCCGCAATGTCTAAGATAGACAGATTTCTTTACAATGACAAGTGGGAGAATTTTTTAGAAATCAAAAGGTGTGGAGCCTCAAAAGAGTTACATTGGACCATTGGCCCATTCTGCTGGATACTGAGGAGAATAGGTGGGGACCAATTCCGTTCAGACTTGAAAACTCATGGTTACAGCAGAGGAGTTTTCAGGAGCTAGTCCAAAAGGAATGGGAGACAGACTCAAGCCAGGGCTAGGCAGGATATAAACTGATGTCTAAACTAAGAAATCTTAAAGACAAAATAAAAATTTGGAGACAAGGTCAAGGCAATCAAGATGAGGTAAAACATCGAGTTCTTACAGATAGATTAATTCAAACGGACAAGAAATTGGAAACTGAAGACAGTCCTGAATTAATCCTTGAAAGAAGGAAGATAATTGAAGAAATCCAAGCTATCCAAAATGCCCAGGAAAGGAAACTCAGGCAAAGGGCCAAGCTTAAGTGGGCAAAGGAAGAGGAAATTAACAGCAAGTTCTTCCACAGAATCTTGTCCCTCAAAAGAGCTAGAGCCTCAATTACAAAATCAAAGGATAGAGAAGGCAACCTCGTAGAAGATGACGAAGGTATCGAAAGAATGATCCTAAATTATTTTGCTGCACAATATCAAGATCTAAATTTCCATAAATGGAGGATTGGTGGGATTAACTGGCATGGAATTTCTAAGGAGGATAGCAGATGGCTGGAACGTGAATTTGAGGAAGAAGAAATTAAAGAGATTGTCTTCAACTGTGATGGTGGAAAAGCTCTGAGCCCTGACGGATTTACCATGGCATTCTTCCAAAAAGAATGGGAGACAGTCAAAGAGGAAATTATGGAATGCATTAAAGAGTTCCATAAGGATGGTATCATTAACAGAAGAGTACTGAGACCTACATATGCCTAATTTCGAAGAAGATTAATTCTTTAAGGGTGGAAGACTTCAGACCCATTAGCTAAGACACTAGCTAACAGATTAAGAGTTGTTCTTCCATCTACTATCAGCGAGCACCAATTAGCTTTTGTAAGAGAAAGACAAATAACAGTAGCAGTGTTGATAGCTAACGAAGCAGTGGAAGACTATAGAGTAAAAGGGAAACAAGGTCTCCTTCTAAAAGTTGATTTTGCTAAAGCCTATGACTCTGTGCGCTGGCAGTTCTTGGACTATGTATTGGAGGAAAAAGGTTTGGACACACATGGAGGAAATGGATACAAGGCTGCCTCAAAACCACAAACTATTCAGTCTTTATAAACAGAAGACCCTGAGGGAAAATATTTGGCCATAAAGGTTTGAGACAGGGAGATCCTTTTTCTCCATTCCTCTACACTATTGTGGCAGATAGCTTCACAATAATTCTAGAAAAGGCCTCTCAGTCTCAAAAAATTCAAGGCATGACAGTAGGAAAGGACAACTTTCAGCCAAACCACATGTTGTTTGTGGATGATTGCCTCATCTTCATGAATAACAGTAGAGAGGACGTTCAAACAATGTGGAAGGTGTTGCAGACTTTTTGCTTTCTGTCAAGACTAAAAATAAATGGCACAAAAAGTCAGCTGCTGGGGATTAATATGCAAAAGGAGGAAATTGATAGCCTGGCTGGTATGCTGCAAAAAGCCCAAGGGGAATGGCCCATGATGTACCTGGGAATGCCCCTAGGGGGAAATCCTTACAAGATAGGTTTTTGGGACCTTGTGATACAAACTGTGAAACGAAGAGCTGCGGAATGGAAGAAAAGCTACCTCTCTAGAGGGGGTAGAATGCTACTCCTAAAATCAGTCTTGGAGGCACTGCCAACTAACTACATGTCCCTTTTCAAAATGCCAAAGAAGGTGGCTAACATCCTAGAAAAACAGATGAGAAACTTTCTATGGAAGAATGAAGATTTTGAATCCAAAATAAACATAGTAAGTTGGGTCCAAGTTTGTAGACCCCTTGAAAAAGGAGGATTGGGCATAGGAGGGTTAAATGCAAGAAACATAGCATTGAGAGGAAAATGGATATGGAAAATGATGGAGCATCCGAATTCAATGTGGGTGAAAGTGGTTCAAAGCATTCGTGGTAGGAAGGCTTTTGGTAGAGAAGCTGGCTAAAATAGAAAAAGCAGCCACAAATCTCCTTGAAAAAGAATTTACTGCCTATATGAGAAAATTTGTCCCTACATTAGTTGGAAAGTATGGCAAGGGAACTGCATTGCATTCTGAGAGGATAGATGGTGCGGTCAAACAAAGCTAAAGGATAAATACCCAAATATTTTCAGGATTTCAAGAAAGCATGCGGCAACCATTTCTCAATTCAAGACAACCAATGATATGGAGACAAGAGGACAAGGAGGATGGAATTTACACGTAGGTGGAAATGTTGAGGAGGACCGAATGGAGGAACTAGGACAGCTCCTAAATGATCTTCAAGAGTTCCAATAGAATGAAGCTGGTGGGGTAGACAGACCTTTGTAGGAAGGGAGAAAGGATAATCAATTCACAGTGAAATCCTTTATGGAAAGGATCTTACAAGAGAATATGGGAATAACAGCAAACCCTCCTGTTCTTGTTTGGAACATAAAAGTTCCACTGAAAGTGAAACTCTTCTTATGGCAATGGAGCTTAGGCAAACTAAAAACAGGAGAAAACCTACAAAAACACCTTCCCAATTACTATCTAAGCCCCTCTATTTGCCTCAAGTGCAGGGAGAACGTGGACAGCTCAAAGCATCTTTTCATGGAGTGCAATGTGACCATCACAGTTTGGCAAAAATGGACATAGCTGCACACAAGTATAACTCCTTCAGCTAATTCGGATATTCGCCTAGGGACAACCAATAGAGATCTTTCCAGAATAAAGCACTATTGGAAGGTTCTTATGGCTACAATTTGGTACACTGTATGGGAGGAAAGAAACTCAACGATGTTTAAAGAAAAGAAGAGAGAAATCCACATGATATAGGAGAAATCCAACATTTCGTTCGCCTCGTCGATACCTAGTTCTAAACTCTCTATGGGATACTCTTTTGGGGAATGGTTGGGTAACAAGGGAAACATTCTCCAATCCTTGTAATTTGTCTTTTCTTTTGTCGGATCTCTCATCCGACAGTTGTACTTAAACTCTTATTATTAATATATATTAATAGTTTCTCTTTCCAAAAAAAAAATAAAAACAAGCTTAGAAATATAATAAAAGAAATCTCAATGCCATCTTTTTTAGATAAATCTTATAAAAGAAGATTTTTTTTTGGATAGAAACAATATTTTATTAATGAAAGTAAAGGATTACAAAATATATCTAGAAAGTACTATGGGCTTCCTAGACTTCTATCCTATAATACATTGCCCCATCCGTTAAGCCAGTTTGACATTAGGTAGTCCAACGATATGGGACTATGACTAATCCAAAACGAAGCTAAAGAGTGAGATTCCTCCCATATGTCTAGAGGGTGGAAAAATGTATCCGAAAAAACTCTTGCATTCTATTCCTTCCACAAGCACCATATCACAGCGAGACTAGCCACCATCCAATGACCCCTCCACTTCCTGTCAGCCTCCTCCCAGGATGGGCAAACACAACTTTGAATCCCTTGACCACCTTCTAGAGAGAAAATGGGAAAGTGATTCCTCCATCTTTCCCATAAAAATGAAGCAAAGGTACATTGACTAAACAAATGAGTTGTCAATTCCCCGCTTTGCTTACATAGAAAACAACATGACGGGGACATAGCCCATGTGGGGAACCGCTTTTGGATCATATCTCATGTATTCATCTTCTCCTTTAATACAACCCACGCGAGGAACTTCACTTTTGTAGGGACGGGTGCCTTCCAAATTTCCTTGAGAATAACATTAGGAGCAATAGAAGGCTCTTCAATCATGGATAGAAAATGGGATTTAGAAGAAAATTCTCCTGAGTTTTCATTGACCCACATAATTGCATCCTCCCTGTCCCGCAATCATAATCACCTAATAAAGCCCTAAGTCCTTCTTCTGCTTCGCACTGCGAACCTCCATTGGGACGTAAATAAAAGCGTCATCGATTAGACGATCTTGGATCCTCTTGCACCATGAAGAAAGAAATGGGACGGTTATGTGTTGTTGACCGCCTGTATAATCTAGAAAATCAATCAATAAATGCTTCATCACCCATCCATCTATCTTCCCAAAATCTTATATTCCTTCCATTGCCAACACTTAATCTGATGTAAGGATCAAAAACTAAATGAGTGGTGTGAATGAACTTCCACGGGCTTCTAAAAGTAGCTCTCCTTTGAACACTAGCATCTCTACCATTAAGATCCATTCCATGCCTACTTGTGATAACTTTCCCCAAAGCTGGTTCTTTTCCTTTGGGAACCTCCACAACCATTTGGCCACTAAAGATTTGTTTCTTGCTATCAAATTTCCAATTCCAAGCCCACCTAGCTCCTTCCTTCTTTGGACTTGAGTCCAATCCACCAAATGCATACCATAATTTCCATCCTTACCTTCCCAAAGAAAGTCGTGCATTAATTGTTCCATCCGATTAGCCACCCCTATCGGAAGCTTGAAAAGGGACATATAATACGTCGGAAGTGCATCTAACACTGATTTGATTAGTGTAAGTCGTCCCCCTCTTGAGAGGAAAGCTCTTTTCCAACCATCCAATCTTTTAGTCACCTTGGCAACAACTGGGTCCCAAAACTCTAACTTTCTGGAATTCCCCCCAATCTGCATCCCTAGGTATTTGAGAGGCCACTCCCCCTGCTCACATCCAATACAAGCCGCAACCGATCCAATCCATTCCGGCGAGGTAGAGCTTCCGACAACAGATGTTTTTGCCATATTCATTCTGAGCACCGAAATCCAACAGAAGCACTGCACAAGTTTGAAAGCCTGAAAAATATTTTGATCCCCCCCTCCAAAAATAATATGGTGTCATCTGCAAACTGTAAGTGTCAAACTTCTACCTATTCCTTCCCCACCTTAAACCCCTTCAGTAAGCCATGCTCCTTCCCCTTGTCCACCATTCGCCCCAACACATCTACCACCAGAGAGTATAAGAACGGAGATAAGGGATCTCCTTGCCTTAACCCTCTTGCCGCCTGCAAATTGCCTCTTGGCGGCCCATTAATAAAAATAGAGTACGCCACTGTCCTCAAACAACCTTGGATCCACCCTCTCCATTTTTCCCCAAAACCCTTCCTAGATAGCACAAAGTCCAAAATATTCCAGTCCACCATATCATAGGCTTTCTCAAAATCAACCTTCACTAGCACCCCCTTCATGTGTTTTGTCCTATATTCTTCAACTGCTCCATTTGCCACTAGCACTGTATTTATTATCTGCCGCCCTTTAACAAAAGCAAATTGGTTTTCGGTTATTGTGTCATTCATGACATCCCGAATCCTATTTCCCAACACCCTAGCTATTATCTTGTATAAACTTGTCGTGAGGCTGATAGGCCTAAAGTCTTTCACTGTCCTTACAACATTCTTCTTAGGAATCAGACAAATGTAAGTCTCATTTGTAGTCTTGTTCACCACCCCGGAATTGTAGAACTCCCCAATGACCTTCATCAAGTCCGCCTTCACTGTATCCCAACTCTTTTGATAAAATATCATGGAGAAGTCGTCAGGACCTGAAGCCTTATTTCCATCACAGTCAAAGACAGCCGCGTGAATCTCCTCCTCAGAAAAAGGCTCCTCTAGCTTCCTACTAACTTCTGAATCGATTGGACTCCAACTTATGCCTTCAATCCCACTAATCTGCGCTTCATTCTTTCCAAACACTCCATTAAAATGATTGAGGATAGAAGCCTCAATAGTTCCTTCATCTTCTAGAATGTCCCCATTATCCTCCTCTAATTTGTCCACTACATTTGCCATTTTCCTTCCGGTCATAATATGGTGAAACAACTTGGAGTTGGCGTCCCCTTCCTTTAGCCACCAAATCCGTGCTTTGATCCATTCCCCCTTTTCCATCTTCTTAGTCACCTTCCACAATTCTCCTTTTTTCTCCCACCTCAGCCTCCTCTTAGACTCATCCCACTGACTGCCACCGTCTAGCCCATCTAGAGACTCGATTTCTTTCTCTAACTGATTTCACCTAGCTTCATTTTTAAACAAAGCTGCAGCCCCCCATTCATAACATTCATTCTTAACCCTTTGAAGTTTTTGCATGAATTTATGTCCTTCCCTCTTACCCTCCACTGTTGTGTTCCACCACTCCTTAATCTTAGCTGAAAATTCTGGCTGAAAAGTCAGTCTACCATCAAACCTCTTCGACCTCGGACCCCATCTCGGTTTGGATGTACTCAAAATTATAGGCCAATGATCTAACACGAACCTCCCTCCCACTTCCTGCCGAACGAATGGAAATAATGATGCCCATCCTTCCCCAAAAAGGAATCTATCTAGCCTACAACATACTAGATCCCTTCAAAAGTTAGACCATGTGAATGAGCCATTATGCAAAGGAGGGTCGTGCAACCCCAACTCTCTAATCAGACTATCAAAATCCTTCATGCTTCTTGTGGTGCATCCATTACTCTTTTCAGCAGCAAAACGAACCACATTGAAATCTCCTGCGACACACCAGTGATTTCCACATAGAGAACTAAGAGCACCTATCTCATCCCAAAATAAATCCCTACCCTCCTACTGCATGGGCCATACACCCCTGATAACCACCATTCCAGTCCATCAGCTTGTTTTATCTTTACTGACACACTAAAATGACCTATTAGTTCTTCCACCACCACATAACTGCGAGAATCTCAGGCTACTAGCAAACCCCCAGCTGACCCCACTGCTGGAAGATACAGCCAATTAACTCCCTTCCTACCGATCTCTTTTTTACTTCTTGCAAAATCACTATGTCCGGGTTATTCTTGCCAATAATTCGTTTAATCATCCTCCTTTTATCACTAGACCCACATCCCCTTATATTCCAAGATAGAATCTTCATCATACTAACGTCCCCAGTCCACCAAACTCTTAGTATTCAGGCCTTGAACTCTCTCCTTCCTTCTCCTTCCATATCTTCAAATTGATTACTATCATGTTCAGTTTCTTGAAAAAATCCTCCACCTCTTCTTTGCTTAAGGCCTCTAATGTTTTCAATTGAGCCCCTTTGCTTTGATCATTTGCTTCCGAAAATGAATTAGGAACAAAGGAAGGGGATATACTATGTGAATAATGATGATACTGATAACTGTTTATGTCTTCCAGAGCTTCCTCTTCATTAGCTTGTGTCTACCTCGCCGAGCCATCTTCCATATTTACTACCCTCATATGTTCTTCCTCCTCTCCTACCGAACCATAATCGTCGGATGAATTGCTACAATAACTCGAGGAGTCACTTCCATGGAGCTCCATCAACTCATCTTTTTCTGCCAACCCTTCTTCCTCTTCAGATATAGCATACAATACCGGTGAAGATTTCCTCCTACCACTTGATTTCCCAACTTGTTTGCCCATCACCTGCTGCAAACCTTAATCGAATTTCTAAAACTTGACTGTTCGATTATTCCTACGAGAGTATACCAGCCATTCTAAAGGATGTCTCATTTGATTCGACACTTTATCATTATTATTTATTTCCATTTCTTGTTCCAAGCTTCCTTCTTTCTGAAATTTTAATGGGAATGTGGGCTTTTCTACCCTATAATCCTGTTGGGCCTCTATTAGTTTTGAGACATCTTGATCTCGTCCAAGTTTCTACTAGGCCTCGGTATCTTGGCCCATCCTTACTCCATGCTCCCAAAAATGTGATGATTGGGCTTTAAAATAACGGCCAATTGTAGTTTGGATAGACTTATTATTTTGGGCTTGAAGACTTTGGCCCAACTGCGTTTCGTCCCCTACCCCTGCGAGCTCGTCTTTCCTTTCATCAGTCTTCTCTACAATTCTACGAACAACACTTTCCATCGGCCACTGCTCCTTACTCTTCTCGTCAACTGCAACGAAACAATTCTCGTCCTTCTCTTCCTTTCCATTTTCGTCATCGCCAAGAGCCTGCGCGTCGCTGGTGCTCCCTATAACCCTACCAACTTCGGTAAGTTCGCCTGCTGTCTGTCTCTTCTAGCTCCCCTACCTCTCTGCTCCACCAACTTCGTTCTCTTGTCCCATCGGTCTCCTCGTCTCCCTCGTCCTCTCCACACGAGTCGATTCTGGCACGCCGCACCCCTGTTGTCCTTTTTGGCTCATCCAATCCCCTTTCTCCTCTACTAACCTGCTGCACATTGTCGCTCTTGGCTTGTACAGCTTTTGTCTTCAATCGTCTTCATTCTCCGGCGAGAAACTCCGCCTTCGATCCTTTCCAGTTCTGGAAATTGAGCGCCCTGAACTGCTTCCACTCTCATCGACGTTCACCGTGATCTTACACTATGGTTTGCAATGGACTCTTCATACTTACCCCGTCCTTCCTGGTTTGCCCTAAATAGCCTGATCAAACACTCTCCGTCTTCAGTCAGAATTTTCATCTTCTCCGACAAGAATCCACAGATCCAGCCCTGCACTTTTATATAAACAGTTTCGTATGAGACTCCTTCTCCAAAACTACTTTCCAATTGAATTGGACCACCACACTTTTGAGCAATCATCGCATCCAACGTGGACAACGACCAGCTCTCAATAGGGATTCCTTCTACACCGATCCATTCTTGCCTACAACAAAACATTTTATCTTGCCAATGCACTTCCTTTTGCCATTCCTTTATCTCATAGTTCATGGTCGAAGCTAGCTTGCCTCTCTTCAACTTGTTCCATACCTCATCTGTTGGGCATTTACACAGAGCTCTGTCTCCGCATATTGGAGTAAGACGACATTCGAAGTTCAATTGCTAGGAGACCTCTACTTCAATGTCCTGCCAGTGGATTATGTCCGAGAATCGCCAAAAAACCAGCCAGGTATGCTTCTGTATGGCCTTCCTCTCCGCATTTTCTTTAGTCTTGTCTTTGATGTTATTGGGCGGATCTCTCCTCTGCTACCTCTGGGTGTTGCTATTAGTGATAGGATTGTTTTGCTTAGAACCCAGCATCCTAGTTGAATTCTTTATATATTTCGGTCTGCGTGCTACATGCCATGTATTTCTGCTCCACTGCTGGTTGGATGTTTTTGTTTCACCCCTTCTTCCTCTGCCTTCTGCTGCCTGGTCACACTCCTCTAATGCCTTTGATATTCCATTCCAGTTTCGATTTCCTCCTTCCTCCGGGATAAAAATTAGACTTTGTTTTCCTTGTTCAATCTTTGTCAATCTTAAATAACTTCCTCTCCTATTAATGAAAGTTTCCACCAAGAGAAAACATCCCCCACTTCTCCGAATTTGCTTGAAGCTTCCGTCTCGACTAACTTTACTAGCCTCCGTGAGAGTCCATCGGAGCCATCTCTCTAAATCGTTGTCTATAACCATCCTGTACTTTTTCTTCCATGAGGATTCCTCAATTACCAACTCATTCCAGTTTCTGGCTTGCAACACTTTCACCACTTTCCTCATTACAGTATAATGGCAAAAAATTATAAAAGAAGATTGAAAAACAATACATTTAAACAATGACAAATAAATTACCCAAGATGGAGTTCAAACTATAAAGCATGTGGCCAAGAAGCAAGCCACGATAAAATTAAATATTAAAACAAAGAAAAGGAACTAAAACCAAAAGACACCATTTCTTATTTATGAAAAACTTAACAAGATTAGTCTTGCTGCTTCACTTATTGGTATTTTTAAGCATCAAAAGTGTCTATTTATATGAGGTTTTTTTTTTTTGAAAAAGAAACCATTTGTATTGATATTCAAAAGTTGGAGATGAGATGGAGATGAGATGTCTCCATATAATAAGTCTCTTGTCAAAAACTTTAACTGCAAAGTACAAAAATACAACCATTCATATTGCATATAGAATATTGTTCCAATTCCTTAGCCACTCCCCAAAATTGTATCCTTCTACGTTTCATTCCTAGAGTCATTCAATGACTTCTCAGAATAAATGGATTCGTCTTTGGCTCATTCCGCCATCCCACCTAATGAATCATTGGGATTCATTTTCAACAGAATCTTCTAAAGTCACAGGTCACTCAATTAGCAAACAGGGTCATTGATTGTTCCCACACTAAGCATCTCTAACTTCTTTCCCTTCAAAAG
>JAJIYU010002794.1:0-29100 GCA_030144865.1 Tinospora cordifolia | reverse complement strand
TATATATATATTTATATATATATATATTAATATCATACTAAATAAAATATTATTTTCATGAATGCATCTAATCAATACTTTACACACATACTTTTCTATATTAATATCATACTAAGTATATTCTTCAAAATATTATTTTCTTATTTAAATAGAGAAGCGTATATTTACCCAACATTTTTATATATCTAATATTAATTAGTTCATATCCCTATATACTTTTATGCCAATTAATTAATAGCATATCAACGACAAATATATATATATATATATATATATATATATATATATATATATATGTATGTATATGTATATGCACCAATAAAATGTCATATACTTAGGTACTAATTAATATATATATATATGCTTGTGTCTATACCAATTAATCAATTAAATGACATATGCATACATATATATACAAAAAATAGTCAAGGTATTATAAATATTAACTTCATTACTCATTTCAAATCAATTTCGAGTGCATAAAGATCTCTTTTTTCTTAAAACTAGGATACAAAATGCTTCTTCACACTTGTGATAATAGTTATTTCCACTATGTCCATTTGTAAATTTGTATCACTATTGTTATCACTGTAATGAGTATCTCTCTTTCACACATCATTCGTGCTATCATGACTCTAAATTTATGCCTTTAGGTTCTCAATCTATTCAAGTAACCTAAGTTCATTCTTCTAAGTTCTATTTGAGGTTCTTAAAACCAGCTTATGATTATGGGTACAAAATTTTTGGTATCACATGATAATAATTAAAATAGTAATCATAGCAAACATGTAGCAGTCATTCAACCAAGCATACTATTTGTAACACCCCAGTCTTCGAGGCTTTGATTGATTGCTAATCACAAGGCGGGTAAGGCCATGTTACATTTACAAGTACGCAACTTGCATCACATTCTATTTCAATTATCTCAAGTCTTATTAATTCACAATGAGTACACAACCCCAACAATTTAACTTTAATTTAATAAGACTATTACGAGGGAGATAAAAAAAATATTCTAACATTTATTTATTTAATAAAATAAAGAAGTACATATCTTGGATCTTAAATATTTAAGATAAATAAAGAAAGAGTACATAACTCAAAATAGAAACAAAATTCAGTGGAAGTCTTAATTTAAATAATCAAAATTTGGACAACATGCCCTTACATATAAACTTTTCAAATTTAAAATCCTATCAAATACTCAATAGTCTTCATGATTCAATTTCCTGAAAAATAAGAGAGGAACAGGTGAGCACATACCCAATGGATCATTCCATAAATAACTAAGTTACTAATTCAAATCAAAAGCACGTCCAAATTCAAACACTTGTAAACAATTAGGCGATTCAAACAACATCTTTGGTTATTGTTGACATTAAGAGTGAAAGGAGATTCTAATCTCTTGATGTTCTTATCAAAATACTCCACTCTTGGATGAAAACCATTGGAATAAGGATCTCATGTCCACATTCCAAGTATTTTGAGTTATACCCATCCACACATAGTGATGAGCCCCATATACACTTGGTATATGTAAAGAACACTCATAGCATCACTTAGATTGTTATGATAGTACATGGTTCATAAACTTTAAAGTCTTAAACTTAATTCTCACATATTTATGAATCCAAAATCAGAATAGTAAAATTAAGAATAAAACATTCAAAAAGCATGAAAATAATGCGTAGCATGCTTCACTATTCAAATTAAACCTAAGCATGAAAACTAGGCATGGCGTGGTGTCATGAATACTTAGAACATGCATACATGATAATCAAAATCTAAATCATGATCAAACATGTAGGAAACTGAAAATAAACATAATAAACTGAAAATTAAAAGATGCATGAACATGCTAGAAACTCAAACTAGTACAGTAGAAGTATAAGAAATCTCATCCACCTTATGAAGCTTTTTTCCCAAAATTTCAGCAAAGGTTCCTTTCTTCAACACTTCTAACACTTCAAAGATAACTCAAGAATACTCATTCAAACACTAAGCACTCAAAAATACTTCAAGATCATTCAAGAATACAAGGGTTGCCAAGAAGACGGCTAGAACAAGCTAAGAGGAAAATGTCAACTCTTTGCTTTGCGATGAAGGACAAGTGTGCATAAGTGGGGTTTATATAGATTTTCAAGAGCACAAGGGGACATCTTGTGAAACTCATAGATTGAGCAACATTCCATAGTTAAAGGGGACAATATGCTTGAATAGGGAAAGTGTGCTCATAGCTTGAGATAATGCGACCACTATGGTTTCCAATCTAAGGTGAGCCCCCATGGGATTCTTATTTAGTTTCCTATTTATGTGTGAGCATCAAATCATTCTTGGAATATATTCAAATCAATTGGGACGTCCATATAGAACTAGATCATGGCACTTAGCAACATTTCCTAGCTAGTTCCTTTGTTTGGTCATCACACAAGCATGCATAGAAACTTTCCTATTTTGGCATTTTTGATAAGGGAAATCTTTCTTTGAGCATAAAATCAGATCTGGAACACCTCCTAAATTAGCTAGAGATGTGGTATTGTGAGTATGATGTGTTTCTAATCTAGTTTGGGAAGTGGACCAAGAATTTTTCCTAACCCATTCAAATTGGGCGTCAAGCATTTAAGCAACATAATGCTTGCTAATTTTACCCTTGGGATGTCATGTTAGCAAGGCTTTTTGGATGTACTATATCATACTTGGTGGACACAAGATCATGGTCTAAGATTTCCATTTTGGCTTAAGGAAACACTCTAATTTAGCTTGTTTTGAGTGATGCACAAGATAAAGGTCAATTGGGGCATCAATCATAAGCTTAGGAATATTTCTTATTGCTTGTGTTTCGTTCTTTGTTAGGTTTTTAATCTGGGCATGTGTGAAGGCTAGGTTTTAGTTGTGGCACACACATTATATTTTTAGAAGCTTCTTTTTGTCACATGTGTGCACACACACACATACAAGTAAGGGTCGGTTATGGACATGGGTGGACATGATCATTTGTGGTTGGTCATGCATTCATGGGTCCACATAAATTTAATAAAAATTCACATTTCATTATTTAATAGGAATTAAGGACTTTAATATATATTTTTATGTTCATACTAAACTAATGCACATTTCCAAATCATCATTTGAATAGGGTGATTTTTATTTCATTTACTTTCCTAATTTAGACTCCACTGAAGGGTATTATTAGGCAAATGAAACCCTAATTTTTGGCCTATTGAGCTGATTTTTGGATATTTTGTCTAGTTGATCAGTTCATGTCATCTTATGAAATTTTTGGTCATTTTGAGGTCCTAAGGGTCTCTGAATCAGGATTTTGGACTTGCTATATTTGCCCCTAAAATGGACCCGATTTCATTTCTTACCCAAATTTCATCCAATTGATATTGAAATTTTCATTTCATTGAGTATAGGTTTTTTGGGTATTACACTATTTCATGCTAGCATAGAGAAATTCCTAATTTTCTACTCATGCCTCCAATTTTAAGTTTCTCATACCACTCTTATTCGACAACATAGGTTTTCACTTAGGAATTTTACTATAGTCAAACAATTTTGTAAATGGCTAGATGACTAAGGCCTTCTAAGCCCCACTATACTCAACCGTCTCATACGAGCTAAGCATAGGATAACAAGATCTTCCATAGTTGCTGACCATTCACTAAACATGGCCTATCAATCTTTGAGTCCAAATTTTCTCCATACTCCCAAATCTTTTTTCATCCATACCATAATTCTTTCACATAGGTTCCTCTCAATCTCGTATCCTCACCAAATAAGTGTTTCGTTTTTAAACACATTTTAGTCCCTAACCTATTTTCTAAAGGTTATTATTCATAATCCATTGTGCCATCCTTTGCAACACCTAGGTCTTTTCCTAAAGTTACTTTTTAGACCTAACGACTAAATAACATCACTAAAAAGTTCCTCATCGAACCTACATCCCTAGTCTATATCTTAAACACTTATGCAGTTTATCCACTAACCAAGCTTCAATACCAACTTTTTAATACCCTGACCTCTGTCACCCAACTACACAAGGGCCAAATTATTAAAATGTACTTAGGTGCAATAAATGGGAGGAGAATAAATAAACATTAAATGACATTTATGAATTCAACTAAAGGTTGAGGGTGCTATGTCATTACCACATATCAACTAATGATCATAATGTTCATTAGATAACATTAATCATGATGCAATAAATAAAATGTTAAATTGTTACCGTAGCTTGATTCTCAAATAATAAATTAAAATATGTCTATGAATAAGTCTAGCCCATTGGCCGATACATTAATGTTAAATTAAAATAACCAATAAATGATCTAAAAACATAAACAGTGGCCCAGTGGTTGACTCAGACTACATCAAGAGACTCTATCAGAGTTTCGTAGGTTACCCAGTTCAATATGTACCTGAAAACAATAGAAGAAAATGGGGTGAGGTTAAAGGAGCCTAATGGATCATCTCAAACACATCTCTAACATTATAAAAATTAAAACACAAATATCCAAACACTTCTTAGACATTAAGCAATTCAAACAATTTATTATTTTAGGGTTGACATTAAAGACTGAAGAACTATCCTCAATATTTTCCTTCTCTTAGATGAGAAATCAATCAGTTTGGGACACAGTCTCGGGACACCTCTTAAAATAAGCATCAACCATCAATGACATATATCCAAAAGGCATTGACTATCAAGGACACTTCCACAACAGGGTCATTTTGTGTATACACTGTAGGGATTTACTGCAAGTGTACAAGATCACAACATTAATATATGGTAGAAAACCAAAATGTTGTTCACAAGGAGGGATATATGGGATAACAATCTCAAATCTCTACCTAAACTCAGTATTAGTTTTATCAAGGCTTAAAATCAAGTTTTGAACTGTGGCAAACTAAAATTAAATCAAAAGAAAAGAATATTGGATTTTAAAAATCTATAAATCAAGTTTTTTAAAATTGTAAATCATCATGTGATCCCCTGTAATTTTTATTTCAATTAATCCAATTTATACTCTTGTAGGTTACAACACTTATCATTAAAACCCTTTCTGAGGTGGCTTAATACCTATTAGTCTTGTTCCCTAATATTCCCTCCCGAGGCGCACAATTAACAACCTAATGCATTAAATTCTATAATCACATGCAACCTCCTATCAAATCAACAACCTCTCGGTCAATTGATCTTTCTAGGTCTATATTTTGATGATCCAACCATTAAACCTCTCTCTCGAGTTAGTTGAATTGTTTGTAATCATTCTATCTATGGCTAGTAGATAAAAAACATTAAACTCACAAGGTATAAAAGAAACCTCAAAATGGATTAATAAAAAAAATTAAACTCACAAGGTATAAAAGAAACCTCAAAATGGATTAATCAAATTAAAGAATTAAAGGTTACTACGATCCCATTTACATCCTAGAAATTAAAATAGCTTAGCCTAGCATCATATAAAATTCACAACACAAAAAATTAAATAAATTAAATATCATACTCTCAAGCTTTGACCTTGTTTTTTGTCTTTCTCCTTTGTTCTGTTCTCTTTCGTCTTCTAGCCATTAATACGAATAAAACCAATTTTTTTAACCTAATAAAGTGTTTCTATTTATATAGGTCACTCAAAACCACCTAAAACATGAATTGCAAAACCCTAAAAAATGTAACTTAATCGCACTACCATGGTAACGAACCATGGTAGTGGAAATAATCAAAAACCCAAAAAAATCCCAAAGTTGATGAATCCCCATGTTACTACAGTAATCACTTAGTACAATATCGCAATAATGCCTATCCTGCATTGTTTTGCATTCTGGATACCTTGATAGCTATCCACACTAACATTCTGCTTGTTTTTCCTCGTGTTCATGCTCATATTACTATCGAAATCAGTTGTTCTACCATGGTAATAAGTTGATATCCTTAATTTTAAGTACTTTCTATCTTCTTCTTCTTCAATCTACTAGTAGTTGTACGACCTAAACTTGCATAAATGTAATACCCTGAAAACTTTGTACTTGATTAAATGAAATTCAAGATCAATTTAGTGAAATTGGGTATAAAATGAAACCAGGCTCTCAGGGCTAAATTTGGCAAGTTTCCAAAAGTCTTGTTTGGTGACACTTAGGGACCCAAAACAACTTGAAACGAAGTAAGGTGATATGAACCAACCAATTGGACAACATGTTAAAAAATTAAAACAATTGGTGAAGATTAGGGTTTTCATTTACCAAAGGTCCTTCAAGCAGTCCAAATTAGAACGAATTGGCATTTAGGATACTTTGGGGAATCAAAATGACCCAAAACGAAATGGGATGACATGAACTAACAAAATAAACAACATATCCAAAAATTAGGACAATTGACTAAGATTTGGATTTTCATTTCATTGTGCCTTCAATGGATTCTAAATAAGGAAAGTAAAAGAAAACCAATTTGGCCGAACTATATATTGAAATTCTTAATTTTTTTTATGTGATTCTAAAATTATAAGTTATAAATCTTAATTCTTTGTAAATAAGAAGATATTGATTTTTATTAAATTTTTGTGGACCTATGAATGCATGGCCAACCTAAACATATGCCAGTCACAAGGATGGAACACCATGATCATGTATACCCTCACCTTACTCAACCTTAATGGGATGTTTCCATTATTTGAAACCATAAAGAATGATCCCATGTGTCATGTAAATGATCAAATATCCCCACACGTATAGAAACCATGAAGAATGATTACATATGCCAAGATAAATGATCATGTATACCAAGGTTACATACAAAACGTCTCATATGTGTTGGTGTGGGCACACATGTGACAAACCCAAGATAGAAGTCTAGTGGAGAGTGGCTGATTTAAAGAGTATAGAAAGATTCCTTCACCTAGGAAAAATAAAAAAAAAATAGAAACTTACATCATGCTCACATGTGGAGCCAAAAAGGGAGAGAATCCAAGGAAAATAAGAAATATTCCAAAGCTTTGTTTTTGTGTGCCCATATTAGAAACTTATTTGATTTCATGAATCGCAACATATTACAATGTTTCCCTACTGATAGAGGATGTCCAAAAGAGATTATAATATATTCTAAACCTTTAGTTGTATGCACACACATAAAAGAAACAAATAAGGTTCAAAGATTTTGCTCACATTTAGATTGAAAACCTTAGTGGTCCCACTTGCCCAACCATAAGCTCACTTGCCCAAACCATGAGATTCACTTGCCCAAATCAATCCAAAATTTCCTCATTGTGTATGGAAAGATTCTCATTGTGTGTGATGCCCAAATCGTCCCCATGGTGCTCAAGAACGTCTATACAAACCCCCTCTTGCTCACATTCATCTCATCTCAAAGTAAAGAGTTGACACCTTCCTCTTTGCTTGTTCTTACCGTCTTCTTCGCACCTCTTCTCACTATCTTTTCTCTCTTGTGTGAGAAGTTCTTATTTTAGTGTTTTAGAGAGTTGTTGAAGTAGTTTTTGTTGGTGATTAAAAGTTCTTGAAGTTCTAAAGTGGTAGATAAATGAAACCTCTACCGGATTCAATAAGAAACTCGAATTAAGGTGTGCCTTGTGGTTGAGCTTAAACCTATTTCTACGGATTCAGATGTTACAAAGGTGGTACTAGAGCTTAGCTATTATATATGTTGGGCTAGAAATAGAAAGTCAAACATAAACATGTGTTGTTGGGCTAGAATTTGATAGTCAAACATTAGTTGCTTGACAAGAATTAGAAACTCAATTAGGGTTTTAGCTTGTTTTGAGTTAGAACATTGAATGCCCTACCTTCTATTTTAAAATTGAAAACTATTTTGGAAATTATTTTTAGAAAAGGAAAGATATGTTTTGAAATGTTTTGTTCAGATACAAAGACTACAAGTTGAGCTGACAGTGGGTAAGTCATGTCCCGAGTAAAGCTAAATATTGAAAAGGAGGTGGGTTGTCCCGCCCTAGAAAGCACAGTTGCTAAGTAGACTTCGATCTCACCACCTAATCTAGTCTCACCAGCTTGTACGAATAGTCTAAGTTGAAGAACACCTTTACTTTTTATAAAAGAAAATTAGAAGGTGAAAAATTAGGGCAAGAAACTAATTAGAAGTCGAAAAAGATGTCAATGTTGTATGTAGACTAGACAGAGGTTGTGAGTCAACCAGATTGAACCCCAGTCCAGAGGAAAGACCCTAGGTAGAAACATGGTATAGCCACGGGTGGCATAGTGGATCAAAAGTAGAAATCATTAGGACATAAGCTAGAAATTGAATTGTGTGAAAATAGAAAATTGTTTGATCAGGACACAGGATTGGGAAGCTTCTATATCTTTTGGTTTTTATGTACTATGGGATGCATAGGAATTCAGGGGTATGGAGGAAGCTTGGACTCGGAGAATGATGGACCATGTTTGATGAATGATCGGTAACTTTGGAAGAACGTGTTTCTCTATGCTTGCTGGTGTGGGACAATTGAGTATAGTCAGCTTGGGAGCCATAGTTATTGAACAATTTGCAAAATTGTTTAGGTGCAGCTTTATTCTGGGTGAAAACCTAAGTGGAAGGGGTAGAGTGGTATGGAACACTTGAACCTGAAAGCTTAGGTAGAAGCTTGGAACCTTGATGTGTTAGCTTGATTATATGATTTTGTGATATGCATGCCTTACTATTTATTTACTTTGAGACCAAATCTTGTACCCATGTATGAAAATAATCTAGAGGTAAAACTTTTAGGCCACTGAATGGATCGAGAACCTAGAAACATGAATCTAGAGTCATGATAGTATAAACGTTTGATGAAACAAATATTGATGGGTTCAAGACGGGTGGCAATGGCCACACATCGTTTCAAGGGACCGGCCAGAAGTTGGTGGCATATGATGAGGACGGACTCTGACACAGGCATTGAGAAGATAAACTGGGAGGAGTTTAAGGAGATTTTTTATGAAAAGTTTTGTCCAGAGGTGACACAGAGGAAGCTGTAGGAAGACTTCATCGGGTTGAATTAGAAGGACCTGACTATAGCTAAGTACGTGAAAAAGTTTATTGAATTGGATAAGTTTTCTTGGGTGGTGATCAAAGAAAAAAATGAAAGATAATCAGTTTGCTAAGGAACTCAAGATTGAGATCCGTAAAGTAATAATGACCTTGGGCCCAAAAAAAAACTCACAATGATGTTATGTAACGAGCCTTGATCCTTGAACAGGAACTTAACCAGGAACAAAGGTTTAGAGGAAAGAACAAGAGACATAGTAATGAAACATAGAACCTAGAAGCCAGAAAAAGAATAAGATTGGTGGGAAGGCACCACAAACTCAGAAATAGGGCAAGATAAAGATGAACTAAAAGAACATGCGAGGAAGCATGGACTGTGTTATGTGTGCAGGCAGAATAGTCATTTGAAAAGAAATTGCCCTACTGCACCCGCTCAATCTCCTCAACCACAGAACACTCAAGGAAGAGATTAGAATGATCGTTCTCAGGGCAGACAACAACAAAAAAATGCCAACCAGGAGCAAAATTAGGGTCATGGGCAGAATCAGGCCAGAGTGTTTGCTATTGAAGCTGAAGAAAATCAAGACCCACCCTAAAGACCCTAGTATAAAAAAAATATTAGCAGAACTTAATTAACCCTTTATTTAAAATTGTTATATGTTAGCATTTATGAATTTTAAGTTTTTACAAGGTTTTGTATCTATTCTTTTTAATAAATGAAATTTATTCCCTTAAGAATCCTTGTTGTTACATTTTGAAAGTTCAAAATAAAAAGTTTGGGGATAGAAAGTATTAGTAATAAACCAAGGCCTATTGTGTGGTCGAGTTCACTGTAATAGAGGTGGATTCTGACAAAGAAACTTTGACCTTCAAATAGATTGAGAACTTTAGGCTGGGTATGACCCTAAATGAAAAACGAGCCTATCTCTACAATATGTCTTGCCTACCAAATCTTTTGCAATCAAATTGGGGGCTAACAAAGGCAAGATGTATACCTTACAAGCCTAATAGAAGAAATTGAATAAGATAAGCATACAGACATTAGGTTAGATGCTGAGGATACCCTAATACATAGGGAGAAAACACTATATAGGTAATTGCGGATCATCTCAATAAAGTGGCTAATTTTTGCCAACCAGATCCATAGACCAATTCAATAAGTCTAAGACTGTTACCTAGACACTAGAGGCTATGTTGAGCTCTTGTATCCTAGACGTTAAAGGAAATGGGAGAAAGTACGAACCTAGCCCCTCTCACATCATCCACTAGAAAGAAGTGAATATACAAGATGATGCTATTTATGAGGAAGAACAGTCAGAGTCCTCGACCATAAAGTACAGAGTCTACGAATGAAGGATATCCCACTAGTAAACATACTGTGGAAACGTCACAGGGTAGAAGAAGCTACCTAGGAACTCAAAAGCGAGATAAAGACTAAGTATCCACATCTATTCACTAAAAATCCTTAGTTATGTACAAATTTCGAGGACGAATATTTTCTAAGGAGGATAGGTTGTAATACCCTGGAAACGTTGTACTAGATTAAATGAAATTCAAGATCAATTCAGTGAAATTGGGTGCAAAATGAAATTGGGCTCATTTCGAAGCTAAATTGGGCAGGTTTCCAAAAGTTTCATTTGGTGACCCTTAGGGACCCAAAGCACCTGACATGAAGTAGGGTAACATGAACCAACTAATTGGACAATATATCCAAAAAAAATAAAACAATTGATCAAGATTAGGGTTTTCATTTGCCAAATGCCCTTCAGGGGGTCCAAATTAGACAGAGCAATTTAAGGTACTTTGGGGAATTGAAATGACCCGAAATGAAACACTCTCATGTGCCATGTAAATGATCAAGTATGCCTACACTTATAGAAACCATGAAAAATGATTTCATGTGCCAAGATAAATGATCATGTATACCAAGGTTACATACAAAACATCTCATATGTGTGTGTGTGGGCACACATGTGACAAACCCAAGATAGAAGTTTAGTGGAGAGTGGCTGATTTAAAGGGATATAGAAAGATTTCTTCACCTAGGAAAAATCAAAAAATAAAAACTTACCTCATGCTCACATATGGAGCCAAAAAAGGAGAGAATCCAATGGAAATAAGAAACATTCCAAAGCTTTGTTTTTGTGTGCCCATATTAAAAACTTATTTGATTTCATGAATCACAACATATTAGATTGTTTCCCTACTAATAGAGGATGTCCAAGAGAGATTATAATGTATTATAAACCTTTAATTGTTTTCACACATGTAAAGAAAACAAATAAGGTTCAAAATTTCGCTCACACTTGGATTGAAAACCTTAGTGGTCCCATTTGCCCAACCATGAGCTCACTTGCCCAAACCATGAGATTCTCTTGCCCAAATCAATGCAAAACGTCCTCATTGTGTATGGAAATATTCTCATTGTGCGTGATGTCCAAACCGTCCCCATGGTGCTCAAGAACATCTATGTAAACACCCTCTTGCTCACATTCATCTCATCCCAAAGCAAAGAGTTGACACTTCCCTCTTTGCTTGTTCTTGCTCTCTTCTTGGAACTTCTTTTCACTCTCTTTTCTCTCTTGTGTGAGAATTTCTTATTTCAGTATTTTAGAGAGTTGTTGAAGTGGTTTTGTTTGGTGGTTAAAAGTTCTTGAAGTTTTGAAAGTGGTAGATAAGGGGAACCTCTGCCGAATTCAGTAAGAAACTTGGATTAAGGTGGAGTGGATTTCTTAAACCTCTACTTTGCTATTTTAAATTTCTAGCATGTTCATGCTTGTTTGAATTCTAATTTTCAACATGTTTTACTTCAGTTTCAGCATAAATGATCATATTTTAATTTCAATTTAGCATGTTTTTATGTTTTAATTATTCATAATATCAAGCCATGCTTACGTTTACTTTGAAGTTTCAAGCATGCCATATGATGTTTTCATACTTTCTTGGTTGTTTAAAATTCTGAAATTTATATTCTAAATATCTTTTATGATTATATAAAGATAAGAACCACGTACATAAGAAAGTGAAGATAAGAACCATGTACTGTCATAGCAATCCATAGAGATGCTATGGGTGTTCTTATTACATGCTTGGAGTGTGTGCTTGTGGGGCGCAACTAAGGAATATTAGTTATGTGGCATCTAATAAAAAGTAACAAAAGAATTGTCTTTCCACCCTAAAGTGGGGTACTTAAAATAAGAACATCAAGGGAATAGACCCCCTTTCAGTCATAATGTCAACTTGAAACAAAAACATTGTGTGAATCACTTAATGCATGAAAGTGTGTGAAATTGGATGTGTTATTGATTTGAAATAGTAATTTTGTTATTTAATGGATGATCCACTGGGTTATGTGCTCACTCTATTCCTTTTATTTTTCAAGAAATTGAATGAACCATAAAGATTATGGATATTAGATTTTTTTTTAAGTATTGAAAATTTCATTGTAAGGGCATGTTGCCCAAGTTTTGATTTTTAAACTTCTGCTGAAATTTTATTTTTAATTAAAGAGATATGTACTCAAGTTTATGATTTAAGGTAAGTTTTTTTTATTTTATTTGAATAAATAAAGAGTTTAAAATATTTTTTTCTACATGTATTGCACTTGTTGAATTGAATATTAAGCAAAATGAAAAATATATTCATGAGGGATTTCAATAAGTGTTAGAACAAAGGAATTAAGATGAAAGTTGTGTACTTGTAAATGTAACATAGAACTCAACCTATCTTGTAGTTGAGCTTAAATCTATTTCTAAGGGGTTGGAGTGTTACAATAAATCACTAAAACCCTTTCCCTAGCACTAAATCATAGATAGAAATGCATAAAAACCATATTAAAATTCTCTAAATATGCAACTAAGATGCAATGATCCTATAAATACTTATGTGCATAATTATAAGTAAATATATTATATTTCCTATTTAAACTCATGCAAATATATATATATATATATATATAATACATAGTATATAGTTAATATGCAATGCAACTAACAAATGTCCCCAACCTTAGACTATTGTTCGTCCCTGAACAATGACTCCAACTCTAAAATTTACATGTCATACCATATAGATTTACATTCTTTTCACTCACCATTGTAACCTCCATCTTTGTGATTTATTAACACATCCCTAAGGCAATTCTCGTTGTCTAGATTTTTAGTTCACCCTCCATTATTCCTCAACTTCACCTTCTCATCAGTCGGTATCTCAATCCTCCTAGACTTTGTAGGTGATTTGCAATTACCATCCCACTTATAGAAATCCTTTCCTAATACCTAAGTACACAAACCCTCTCAACTCTCTCTTCTATCCATCCTTTACTCAAGTCAAACTCTAGTCAAAATCAGTGGTCTTTCTTTTAGATTATAACGTGGCCTGGCTCAAAATATAAGTGCAATAGGATTTTAATTTTGATTCAAGTGCACACTCATAGCAATAATAACAACCTATTTTACTCAATTTTCTCTTATAGCTTGATCTACTCTATTGAATCCTTTGTTTTTCTTCATTCATGCTCACAACCTTATTTACACAACTCCCCCAAGCTTATTTAATCACATTCACTTCAATTGGAACCCATATATACACCCATACAAAAGTAGGAAGCTCAATTTTTATTTACAATACTAAAATACTAAATGAATTTCTTCTTCTTTTTTTAGCACAAAAGCAAAAGTAAAATTGAAGACATATGTATCTCAATGTTAGGATCCCCTCATTCTTTCATATCATTAGAATAAGCATTATTATAATCATGAGTACACACAAATAGGTTCAATTGAGATATGCATCAAGGATAAGGTGTTAGTAGATATTGTTTAGGTTCATAACAAGAAAATAGGCTTCAAGGCTCAAAATTGACTGCAAAGGATTATTAAGTGTTGGGACTGGCCTTTTGGCTAAAGCTCAAACAATGATGACCTATATTATTTTCCTCTTGAAGTCATTCCTAAGTAGTATTTAAGATAGATTTGATTATTTCAAGAATTTATGGGAAATTCTCTCCACTTGTGGTTTGGTTTCCACTCTTCCCTTTCCTTAGTTTTCGAATTCTCAATTTATCTAAGACTAAAGGATTTTTTCAAAGCCAGATTTTGGATAAACCAAGCACACAGACTATTAGAAAGTGCCCTAGTTCTTTGTCTCATCACACTAACGGAATTTTCAATCTCATAGGTTACTTAGTGAAAAATTAAAAAAAATATGGCATAGATCTAGCCTAAATGACACTAATATGCTCTATATGCTTATGTTATCTAAAACCAACTAAATGATCATGAGATATAAATGTACTAAGAAAATTTCACTAATCAATAATCATGTGATATGCCTATAACTATGTAGTTTAGAAAAATATGGCACATAGTATATAAATAAATGGAACAAAACCTAAAATTGAAGAAGATGTTGCTTCAATGCATACCCCCAAACTTAAATTATGCCTTGTCCTCAAGAGTACACTATACTATAACGCACACATTTGCAAAGATGACACACTAACGCATAGGCTTTCTTTGAAATACTTGCTCTCAAAAACATGCATAGAACAAAAATTAGAAAGAATAATTACTAGGTAATTCACAAATATTGAAGGCAATTATAAAAACAATGTAATAACTCGCAAAATAGTTATATATGGCTAACAAATATCTAATTTTTTTTATAGATGCCTAGTATGAATGAGAATCGAGCCATAACTATAAAGAAAGGCAAAAAGTAAATGGTAAAGTGGTGGGTTGCCTCCCACTAAGTGAAAATTAAATCATAAGCTCGACGTGGATATGTTATTAGTCTTGCAGTTGCACAATTTCGGTATTTTTCTATAAGCCTTCATAAAATATCTTTAACCTCTGACCATTGGCTTTAAAACGATGCCCATCCACTAAGCTTTATAACTCAACTACTCCATATGGAAATACTTGTGTAACAAGGAAAGGGTCGAACCAATGGGACTTTATTTTTTGAAGAAATAATTGTAGTTGTGAATTGAGGAGAAGAACATGTAGGCCTAGTCTAAATTCTTTCTTCTCAATTAATTTATCATGCCATTTCTTGGTTTCATCTTTATAAATATGATTATTTTCAAAAGTTTCTCTTCGGAATTCCTCGAGCTACACAAGCTAAAGTAAACGGTTCTTACCACATGCTTAGCATCAAAATTAAGCTTTCTCACTGCCCAATAAGCTTGGTGCTCTAGTTTGCATGTTAGATGACAAGATTTTCTATACACTAGCTAATAAGGTGACATGCCAATAGGAGTTTTGAATGTTGTTTTATAAGCCCATAGTGCACCATCAAGCTTTAGTACCCAATCCTTTCTGTTAGTTCCCACACTCTTCTAAAGGATCACCTTGATCTCTGGTTAGAAACCTCTGCATGCCCATTTGTTTGAGGATGATATGACAAAGCTACTTTGTGTTGCACACCATATTTAGTTAGAAGATTATTAAATAAATGATTACAAAAGTGTGTACTTTCGTCACTCATAATAGCTCTGGGTATGCCAAATTAGAAAAGATATTATGAGCCAGGAATTTGAAAACTACTCGGGCATCATTCATAGCGGTGGCTACAACTTCAACCCACTTAGAGATATATCCACAGCCAACAATATATATTGCTTCCCATCAGATGGCGGAAAAGGTGCCATGAAGTCGATGTCCCAAACATCAAATAGTTCAACATCCACAAACAAATTGAGCGGAATTTCATTCTTCTTAGAGAATTACCTTGTTTTTGGCATGCTTCACATGTTTTCACAAATTAACAAGCATCTTTAAACATAGTGGGTTGATAAAATCCACTCTCAAGGACATATCGGACACTTCTATAGTGATTGTAGTGTCCACTGTAAGGTGAACCATGACAATCAAGGACTTTTTGAATCTCATCTTTAGGGATGCATTAGCAAATGATCTTATGAGCACATCGACGATAAAGAAATAGATCATCCCATAAGTTGAATTTGGCTTCATGTGTAAAACACTTAAGTTTAGCATTTGATAGATTTAGTGGAGCTTTACATGTTACTCGATGTAATATTCCACATTTGTTTGACTTCAGAATGATGCCTGGGCTAAATGTGCATTTAGAGGTGTCTCATTGTGCTAATGCATTTTGTGAGGCTCAAGTTCGAGTCTCGCTAAGGACAAAACCCTACACCTAGTCAGTGGTGGCTAAGGTGGGGACAATATTGTCATGGTGGGCCTAGGGTGTTACAAATGGTATCAGAGCCACTCTGTGTGTGACGGAGGTGTGAGTCCTAATGACAAGACTGCTCCCAAAGGGGGTGGATTATAATATCCCACATCGATCTAACTTTGGAGTAATGACTATGCTAAATGTGCATTCAAGGATGTCTCATTGTGTCGATAAATTTTGGGAAGCTTAGGTTTGAGTTTCGCCAAGGACAAAACCTTTCACCCAATCAATGGTGGCTAAGGTGGGTCACGGTGGGCCTAGGTTATTATAAGTTATGACCAGGTGACTTGAACTTCTTTATGATTTTTATTCTAATCTAAAATATTCATTGTCTATGACTTCTTGAGACTTGTTTTATAAGTTTGAGGTTCCTAATGCATGACCATTGTCATCATGCACCCATTGTATAAAAACCATGACCATGTTATATTTCAGTGAGCCCAGTTTTGTCATTTCATATGACTAACCATTTGGGACGCACTTTAACACTTAAGTTATGTTCCTAAGACATTTCTAAGTTTGTGTTAGATGTTCTTTGTTACCTATAAGGATACATTAAGTTGTTTGTAAAGGGTACATGGAAAGCATCCCATTTTTAGGGTGTTTCAGAACCATTTTGTGTCTTACAAAGCTATAGGCTAAGGCTTCCATTGCTAATCACTTTCCTTCAATTCTAAACTGTATCCTAATAATTTATCTTTACCCTAGTAATGGGTTTATAACTTTCATCCCTAATTTTTTAACACTAAGGCATGTGAAAAATTATATTTTTAGGTGTTTTCATACTTGTTTTGCCCCCAAATCAAGTATACACCTCAAGGGATTTGTCTCATCTTTTTCCATACTTTTCCTTATCATTCTCTTGCTATTGTAAGTGTGTAACTCACTGTTACACGGCTGCATAGTTGCTACCATGCTTATATGCACTAAAACACACCCAACACACCTAGTTTTGAGTGTTTTAGTTATATAGAATATGTATGTGTATATGAATGATGTTTCTCATGTCTTGTGTCCACTTTTAGTCACATTTCTTCTATATTCTTAGGTTATAATTCCTTGATATATAGTGGCACACATTCAGCCCATGTAATTTGCACATAAAGTACCTAAAACGGCCTCTTTTAGGTGTTTTTCACCCACATACTCTAGGGGGTTTGTGTGTAGGGTGTTGGGCTGCCACTAACTAGTTCAAAACACATCTAAGGAGGTGATTTTCATGCTAGAAATCACACTTTATCTCAGTCCCTACGGGTGATCATGCATCTGTGAAAAAAAAAACCCTAAACTAGGGTTTTTAAGGTGTTATAACTCACTTGTGAACCCTTCTTCTTCTTTTTATGTGAATGACTTTTACTTCTTCTTCTACTATTTTCACACCTTTTGAGGCTACAATAAAAACACTAAAACATGTTAAAAGATGGACTTTAAACACTAAGAGGATGGCATGGCCAAAATAGTGTACATAGTATAGGTTTGATGTGATTTTTCAATGTAGTTATGTAGTGTTTCTAAATGGCCTTTGGAAGGGGTTTTCAAGTGGTTTTTCGATGGTTATTCAATGGTGCTTTGAAGGGCTATTTGATGGAAAAATATCACATCTTGGATAATCATTATGACGTTTAATGGGTGGTCTCTCCATAGGCCAAAAACATAGGTTCAAGTGAGGAGATGGCTAAGTTTGAATGGTTTTTGTGACAGTTTCTTTTCATGGTTTGTAACAACCCACCTCTCCCTCGTGGCCCATACCATCTGGTTTTCCAATTTTTGAGGCTACATTTTTATCGAAATGCCCTCAAACCCAAATGATCAACACATTATCATCACGTGCAAAGAGGCAGTAGTGTCACATTATACCTTTGTTTCTCTTTCTATTTTGATTCCAACTCTATGAAACAATCACTTATACAGATTTTATGAAAAGACACTTAGAAATCATTTACTAAAATAAATCAATATCATTAATAAATATGAAAATTCATGAAGTACAAGAACCCTTGAATTTATTGAATGACATAGCTTTAAACTAAAATGAGAACTAAGGCCAACATACCCAAATTATAAAAGTAAATCTTGAAATAAAAATTGACTAAGTAAACATTCATAGCCTTTGATCTTTAGTTTCCTAAAATATTATGAAGAGGAGTGAGCTTAAGAGCCCAGCAGATCATCCCAAATATTTAAGTTATTATTTCAATCAAATAAAACGAACATGGCAAATGCTTTCATGAATTAAGTGATTCAAATAATTGGTATTTACAATTGACATTAGGATCGAAAAGATTATATCTCAGTGTTCCAAATCTAGGGAGAGAGGTTAATTATAAATGCTTAAACCCGCCATCTGTGAAGTGGGGTGGAATCAAGACACCTATTTTCATTGTTTGAGAAGTGGAGTTAACTTTGAACGCCCAAATCCAAATCCAAGTATTGCCAAGTCGGGTTAAGTTGGAACACTCACAATGAAGTACCCTCACTGTGTTGGTACGTGGTTATGATCTTTGTTTAATCTTTCATTAATGATAAAGTGGCATGATAAATTTAAGATAAACAAAAAATAGCATGTAATCATGGAAAACATTGTAGGCATGTCATAACATAGATTATATCATCACATATCATGCATCATTAGTTATATATCCCTAAGCATGCATATTCTGCATGGCATGTATAGCCGTAAAGCATGGATTTCAAAGCATAATCACACATGAAAGCTTATTTAAATCAAAATAACAAAGTAAAACCCAAAAATTATCTTCACCTTTGACACTTAAATCCTTCCTAATCCTTTCCAAGCCTTCTTTGATCCGTACAGGTTAAGAATCAATGCACTCACTATGAAGAAGAAATTACAACCCTCTTTTCTACACTTAAGGAAAGAACAAGGAGTTCTCTTGAACTAGAAGAGAACTAAGATGAAGAAGAGAAAAATGAGATGGGATGGTGTGATTAAATAATAATATTTTTCATGTTGCTAATGATCAAAGATAACCCAGATTATAACTTTTTTTGAACTTAAAATTCAAATTTTGAATTTTAAGTTTTTGACGCCTAATTTTTTTATATCAATAATTCCATGATCTTTTGTATAACTTAATTCTATAAAATCATTATAAAAAGTGTGCCACTTGTCTCAATTGAATATAATGTACATTTTTTATTAATTAATTTAATGTACAGTGTACTAATATATAATTATTATTTGAGATTATATTTAATTATTCTCTTTAGTTAATTTTATTTTATTTACTAAGTTGATCAATTTTGATTACTTCCATGCAAATATTATTCATCTTTTTATTTGTTTATTTATTTATTGTGGAGTTAAAAATGATTAATTGAGGTTCAAACTCAGAACCTCGTGTTTTAGACATATTGTTTTAACCAACTGAACAGATAAATCATTATTGTTATTGAAATAATTTATTTTATTAGTCATGCTCTTGAGTTTAGGTTTAAAATTTTATTTTACTTTAAATTTGTCAACCTTATAGTTATGATTATTCGTTTATTATTTATTTATAAATTATTGTAATAATAAATATTTATAAATTTTATTATTATGTAATTTTCTAAGATATTACAGAAGTACTCGTCTGTTTTAATTATTAGTCTTCCTTTTTGGTAAGTTGACTCCCTTTACTAGAAAATTTTATAAAAATGTAACTGGTACAATTGATGCAATATCTCGAATTCCAATGTGATGTAATTGTTATAATATTGACTTAGTTACCTTACATAATACTTTAGTTGTTTACTTGATTGGTTTCTTGTTTTATTTATTAGGATCATCGCTAATTGCTCCTAGCTTTTTTTTTTTTTTCAACAACTTCTTGGCCAATTGCTAGATTATAAAATTAACCTAATCGGTCTGTGTCATAATAATTATCTATCAAAATCAAATCAATCAGTTAATTTTGACAAAATATCGGTTCATATTGTACTTCTGGATGAATAATTACTCATCCATTTTTCACCAATTAGTTTGTTGGCAGTAAACATTTATTGTACTGATTGGTGATAAGTTGTGCCGATTTGGTTTAATGCTATAAGATGTCTACACCTATTGGTGATTTGCCCATGAAATAAAAGTACTCTTGAAGTACTTCAGTGGCCGAGCAAGAAGAATAAGTAAATGATTTATTGATTTGTGTGATAGGTTAATTGTCTAGCTTAGAGTTTACATATCAAATCGATCGATTTTTTGATACGTTGATTTGTCTACTCTAGAGTATTACATAACAATTATCTCATTGCAATGATAAATTAATTTGATGATACAATATTCTCCAGCTGGTTAATAATAATTTCATGATCGGTTAAATAATTTGTCATTTGGGTTTCGTGTATCTTATTGATAAAACATGCATACGTTGCACTTGGTTATTTTTTGAAAATTTAAAGAATATGATACTAGATAAATTGACACTTATTTTAATTATCTCATAGTTTAAATTCAAAGCATCTCATTGTAAGTTATCAATTCAAATTAATGACCTTGTGGTTCGAGTGCATGAGGTATAGTTGTGTATTATTATTTTATAAATACGATTCGTTGTGCGATGAGTATTAATCGTATCCAACAATCAGCATCTTTTCTATTTGAAGATGGCAGAAGGGATTCCAAATTTGAAGAAAATGAACAATTCAAATTTATATGCAGCTAATCAATAATCTAAAGTTGAACAGCTGATCTTTTTCAATTATTGATCTATCTCCCTTTCAAAGAGTCGATTCCTTTTATCAATTTTTTTTTTTACTGCGTACTGTTGCAATTAGTTTAATATTTATTTATAATTGTCCTGATGTGATTTAATTGTTATAATATTGACTTATTTGATCTGTTGATTTTTTAAATTGATGGGTCTCTTATTTTACTATTAAAATCATTGCTAGGTCTTATGTTTCAGCCGGTTCGAGGTTAACCACTCGATTTATTACCATAACTACCAATCAATGTCTTATCGATCCATCTATGTTTAAGGCAAATTGGTCAGAGACATTTCTTGAACTTTGGCTTTCCTGTTAATAGCTTACCTATTAATGAATACTGATATATATATATATATATATATATATAACGATGTAATTGTTTGCAATTAATTTAATAATTTTTAATTATCTTGATGCAAATTAGTTCATTGTTTAATTGATCAAGCACTTGTTTCAATGTTAGATTTGTTGACAAGTGTTTCTTTGTTTCGTGCTAACTAAACTCCCAGTTTGTTGACTGGCTTTGTAATTTACCACATTGTTTTGTTTTATTTATGGCATTACCTATGGATTAGTCATCTTAAAAACCAGTATAAGTTAAGGGTAAATTAGTCATTATCATGACAACTGATGTGACTATGACGTCAACTTTAATTTTTTTAAATTACGGGACTTTTATTCTAAAAACTTTAAAAATCGCTCTCCCCCCCTATTTCGTAGATGTATATCAAAAATAATTGAACAGAGAAATTGATTTACTTAAATAGCCCCTAGATGCCAGATCTCGCCTTTGCCTTTAAATATTGCAAATTAATTTACCCTCCATCTTGAAGACCAACACATAAAATAATGCATACTTTGGTGGGCACAATTTTTGGAAAGTATTTTAAAGAGAAACAAACATTTTAAAAGTAAATAAATTGGTGATGTAACCTTACAGGCTATATGTGAAGGTATACATCACTGTTATATGATGAATCATATATTAACATAATTTGAATAAAAAATTAAATTAATTAGTTTGTTTGTACAAGGCAAGAGCACGAAAATAAGAACCTTAAATTTTTTATTTAAAAATGTATAAAAATTTTTGAAACTCACATTCTTATATTTCAAAAAATTCCTACCAAACGTTCCTTGAAAAATAAAATTTTTAATTTAATAAATATAATTTTTCTACATATAATAATTAAATGGAAGTATGTCTCAAATTTGAAATATATAATAAATAATTTAATAATCACGGATGCTGCACATAACTTTAATTGACTTTAAAAGGAAAATAGGGGAAAAAAGAGTGGCTGATAATGGGCCTTCAAGTAGTACAAAACATGTGGATCTGAAGATAAAATATTGGTTCTCCGGCCATTCTTCTTCTGTTTAGACGTGACACGCTTGGCATCCATTTTGCTGGTTGCTAATGCCTTGCTCCAATCTTATCAAAATAATATATATATATATATATATATATGCAACCAAGCAGGCAGGCAGCTATGCACGTACCGTAACACCCTGCTCGGTAATTATTTCGAGCAATTCCTCCGGCACGTTGAACCAACTACGAGCTACACGGAATATAAAAGTCCTGAATTTAGCTTTCTTGTTCATTCTCAATTCTCACTATTTCCGAGGTCTTCCATTCTTGCTCGTGCAAGCAAAGTCACCTACTTCGCTATCGCCTATTAATTGGAATTCACCTACGTAGCTACCGCCTATTAATTGGAATCACATGGCTGCACAAGTTGAACATCATCAGCTCGATCAAGCAAGCAACGCGGGTAGCCTCATGGATCCGAAACGCGGAGGATGGATTACTTTCCCTTTTGTCTCAGGTCTCTTCTATCCTCTTTTCTTTTTCCTCATCATATACTTAACTATATTGTGATGTTTCATAACCAAAGTTCATGGATATTAAGCACTTAATGGAGTAGTAATCGTGTGTGTATATATATACATACTTGCAGTGGGGCTAGCGGGGATTACGCTTGCTACATCAGGATGTTATGCAAATTTGATCGTTTACCTCATCCAGCAATTCAATATCGGGAGCATAGATGCAGCTCAAATCTCCAACATTGTGAACGGTTGCGTCAATCTTGCTCCTGTAGCCGGTGCCATTATAGCTGACTCCTTCTTCGGTGCCTTCTCTGTCATCTCTGTCTCTAACTCCATCTCTCTGCTGGTTTGTGCTTCTCTCTGTTTTTGTTTTTTTTTTTTTTTTTTTTTGGAAAAATATTAAAATGATTGTTATATAATTTATAATTATTCAGATACGACAATGCGTATTAAACGGAAGGATAATGCATATAAAGTGAGGTTTATGTTTTTTTTTTCTTTTAATTACTATAAATATTGCAATTTATGTAATTACATAAAATGCAATTACAGTAATTATTTTAGCATTACTTTTTCTTCTTTATATTTGATATATATATATATATTTTATATTGATATCTAATTTAGATGTTTTAAAGTGTGTGTGTGTGTGTGTTTTATGGTCTCTTTTGATTTTTTTTTTTCTTTAACAAACGTAAAAGTATAAACTATGAATTTATGTCATGATGGGAGTTTTTTTTGGCACATACCAATAAACTAGCAATAAAATAATAATTGGAAGGTCAAACACGTTTGTGGTTATGTAAGGATTTCATTTTAATAATAATAACATAAACAATCACTAAAGAGGTGCCACAGTGACATAGTCCCTGCAGGCATTAATAATAAAATAGAAAACTACAAAAAAAAAAAAAAAATTAATGAAATTGATAAAGCAAAATAATGATTGAATGATTGTTTTATAACAAATTAGTTCATCGGTACATTGCAAATAAATTGAAGAAGGTATTAATAATTCAAATGTATTTATACTTTTAATATTTTAAATAGGATGCACAATTTATATTTTGATTTTTGGTAAGAAGTCAATTCCAAAAAATATGATAATATTTTAAGAATCATGAGATTGAATACCTAAAAAAATTTTCCTTGTTGCTTGTTCTTTAAGTACAATAAACTTTTTTATTTAAAAGTTGATGATAAGGGGTCATTTTCGCATTTTCGTAAAAACTAGCATCAGAACAGTATAAATAAATTAATGAGTTTTTTTTTTTACTTTTTTATAATTCAAAAACTACTTATTGTCCATAAATTAAAAAAAAAACAAAAATATTTTTATTTTCATATAAAAGATGACAATTTTTTTGAATGAAAAAAATAATAATTATGTGCATATGATTTTAGGACACCCCTTACCGTGACCGTTGAATCACGGTCGGACTATCCATACATGATTGAAGTAAGGACATTTCATATATAATTGAGTACCTGTATCTCATTAAATTTGTTCACTCTATTTAATTAAAGCCCAAATTAACTAAGCCAGTTTAGATGTCATTGTAGCAGCTTTTGTTATGAAGCGCTAATCAAAGAAGCCTAACACAAAGATTAATAAACTTTTGCAGGGTGCAGTCTTGTTCTTGCTTACGGCAATTATCAATTCATTGAGGCCTACACAGTGTGAAACTAACATAGGGCCGCAGGCATGCGAAAGGCCGTCATCTATCCAATTCACGGTGCTTTACACAGCCATGGCTTTGGTAGCAATTGGGGTGGGAGGAACCAGAGCCACAACGGGAAGCTTCGGTGCTGATCAATATGATAGGGAAAACCAACGAAACGTTTTCTTCAATTGGTTCTTCTTCACCAATTACGTGGCAAACACCATAGGCTACACCGTAATTGTGTTCATTCAAGACCATGTTGGATGGTCATGGGGATATGGCGCAGCGGCAGGGGCAAACGCAATTGGTCTCGCAGTTTTCTTAATGGGAAACAAGTACTACCGCTTTGTTAGGAAGTCCCAACAAAGCCCTTTTACTAGCGTAGCCCGTGTAGTGGTTGCGGCAATTTGCAAGACAAGTGTGAACATACCAGCTGAAAAACAGGAGTATTATTGTGATCATGATCTCACACCTACTCTTGCTCATCATAGCGCCATGTCATGCGCTCCTTCGTCAACGTTTGGGTACGTATTTAATTAATCACTGGGCCATCAAGTGAAACCTAATTAATTGAAAAGCTATTTTTGAATCTTTCAAAAATAACAAAAGAAAAAAGTATACGAGTTAATTTGTTCATCAAGTCAAACGTTAATTAAAAAAAATATATTTTCCAATTTTTTGTGGTAAAAAGTCACATGGGCTTTAATTTAGTCGGCAAGTCAATGAGCTCAATTAAATTCATGATGAAGACAGAAAGAATATAATATTTTAAATTTTTTTTTTCCCTCATTCCTGAAACCAAAATTTTCTTTTGGTTGGTAATGTTACAGGTTCTTGAATCGTGCAGCATTGAAGACAGAAAACAGCATTAACAAAGATGGAACAATATCAAAGTCATGGAGACTATGCACAGTCCAAGAAGTAGAGGACCTAAAATCTTTGATCAAACTATTTCCACAATGGGCAAGTTGTGTATTTGTAAGCGTCTCAATAGCAATAGTAAATGGCCTAGTAGTCCTTCAAGCCTTAACCATGAATCGCCACATAGGACCTAACTTCCAAGTTCCCGCAGGGTCCTTCTTTGTGTTCTTGTTAATATCAACCGCTATCTTCCTATCTATCTATACTCGTTTCATCTTACCTATAATCCAAAGACTAATAACTCCAACAACCCTCCAACACATAGGCATAGGACATGTCATAAACATCTTTGGAATGGCTTTATTTGCTGTAATCGAGTCTAGAAGGTTACATTTAGCTAGGTCTCATCTAGCAACAACAGCTGGTGCAATCGTGCCAATGTCAGCATTGTGGTTGGTGATTCCTCTCGCTGTGGTTGGCATTGGTGAGTCATTTCATTATCCCGGGCAAGTCATGTTCTATTACCAAGAGTTTCCGATTTCACTACGTAGCACTGCCACCGCTATGACTTCAGTCCTTGTAGGAGTCGGGTTTTATCTAAGCACTGCAGTTGTGGACCTAATAAGAAAGGTGACAGATTGGGTTCCGGACAACAATGATATTAACAAAGGAAGGTTGGATAATGTTTTTTGGTTCTTAACCGTGGCTTGTTTGATTAACTTTGGGTTTTATGTCGTTTGCTCTATAATGTACAAAAACCGAAATGCTGATGAGGAAACAGAGAGAAACACTAATGGCACAGTGTAAAACCACATGAACCCAAACTTAATCTCACAATAATTCTCTTATTTTATGCTTTCGTATTTCTATATAAATTTTGCAGCATAACTCGTACTTATAGTAAACCATTTGATAAATTAGTTATTACAATTGTGATCTAATATTGGGGAGTAAACATTCTTAGGCCATGAATCCTATGGGGAAAGAACTAAGCAATCATGAAAAATACCGAGAAACCAGTGGGAATTGAGAGGACCTAAATGCAAGCAATCATGAGAAACACAAGCATCATTTCCTGGTTGAGGGAAATTTCATACAAACAAGAATTCGACATAAATTAAGGAAGGCAAGAGTAGCACCAACCAAATTTCACACTTTGCTCTCTGACGCACACAAGTGATTATTAATGCCTTAGTGAAAAAGAAAAATTACAAAAATAACCCTTTAAAAACACATTTTTCTAAGAATAAACTGCCATGCACATGTGAAAAATTGTAACCCTTTGGCCACATAAAATGATAAAATTGCCCAATCGATTCATAAATTACCTGATGCCCTATGTCAAATAATGAAAATGCCCATAAAGTTTAATTAAAAGATGATGTGCCCAATGAAATCATGAAAATGATCCAAAATGCCCCTCCTTTTTCATGTGAAATAACGTAATTGCTCTTCATTTTTTATAAAAGAATGAAAAGAAAAGGATAATCAGTTTTTTCTTCATTTCACTCTTGTAGATATACTGACTCAACGTTGCATATTCTTCCTAGTTTTCTTCATTCCAAGCTAATCCATGAGCCACGTGTTCCTGCATGCACAATCTTCTCTTTCACGCCTTCTTCATTTTAGCTTTTTTGTTCTAGCCCTGTCTTCTTTCATTCCGACTCTTTGTCTTCTTCGACATATTTTTCTATTTCTCTTCATGGCAAGTAGTTGATTCTTTTCACAAAAATCATTTTCATTTTTTTCTTCTATAACTACTCATTCTCTTATAGTTGTAGTTCATTTTAAAATACATTGTGGTTTAGGCATTGAAGGGGTTATTGTAAATTTAAACCAGATAAATGTGAATTTTTGTGTGTTTATATGTTTATTTTAGTGTATGTTATAGTTTTTTGGGTTATTTAAGGTTGTTGATATATCGACAATATCAGTGTTGAATATTGTTGATTTACTGATATTGATATTGTTAATATATGAACAACTTCTTGTAAATGACATGTACATTGCTGATATATGATGTTGTCGATATAATAGCAGCATACATTTCCTTTAGAAAATGTTGTTGATATAATGACAATGTCAGTGCTGATGCATCGGTAACTTCTATTTAGTGTATATATGTTGTTAAAATATGGACACCATATATCCTTTATTAAAAGTGGTCAATAAATCAGTATTGACATTGTCGATATATTGACAATATCCGTGTCGACATATCAGTAACTGAAGAAACCCTTGTCCTAAACATGCCACTATAATCACAAAGTGGGGCATGTCATCCTTCCCAACCTTTAGGAATGTTGTAAAACTTGTAGAGGAGAGAGTGGTAAGCATTTAATGACATGTTCTTACAATCATTCCTTGTACTTAATGGTTGAAATGATGATTACACTTTAATGTAGAGGAATGAAGGGATGATTTAACACCCCGTTTTTTCCCCCTGTGGCCCTGATTCAATTTCGAAGGACACAATTACCATAATGCCCTCGAACAAAATGATAACAAGCACGTTAACATCACGTGTTAAATAAATAATCATCAAATATCATGGCCACTCGAGAGACAAGATATGACTTTATATCTATCTCTGTTTCTCTTTTTTTCTTTCTTTCTATCCCAATTCCAAGAGACTTCTTGGTCACAAACACTTTGAAATCTTTCTCATGAAATAGACCAAATAAAAATTGAAATATAATTCAATATTTAAATCTAAGGTATACAATGACCTTTAAATTAAATCAAATAAATATCTTCAAAGCAGACATGAAAAAACTAGGGCCGACATGCCTGACTAAAACACAATTATGAAATCAAAAAAGAAAACTCTGAATAAAATAATCCCTACTATCCATGTAGCCTCTGATCATTGGTTTCTTAAAATGTTAGAAAAGAAAAGGATGAGTTTGAAGAGCCCAGTGGGTCATCCTAAATATTTAAATCATTATTTTAATCAAATAAAACATATATGACAAACAATTTCAAGCAATCATTCTATCATACAATTTCACACAAGCATTGAGGAATTCCTAAGCTTTTATCCATGCCTTCGAGTTCGAGCGTCCGATACCACTCTTGGCCGACAACATAGGCTTCTACTTAGAGATCTCACTACACCCAAACGATTTTGCAAGTGTCTCAATGACTAAGGCCTCCCAAGCCCCACTATACTCAATCCCATACCAGCTAAGAATATGGAAATAAGTTTTTCCGAAGTCACTAATCATTCACCAAACATGACTCGTCAATCTTTGAGTCCCAGACTCCTCCATACCCCTGAATTCTTACACATCCCATACCATGTAGAAACTAAACATACAAGATCTTCCCTATCTTGTGTCCTAACCAAACAAGTGTTTTATTTGCACACATTTTCAATCTCCAACCTATGTCCTAAAATGTAATATCCACATTGGTTCGGCTCCACGGGGATTCTTGATCTAAATGTAAATTCGAGAGTGTTTCATTGTGTTAAGCGCTTTTGGGAGACTTAAGTTCGAGTTTTGCCAAGAAAAAAATCGTACACCCAGTCAGTAATGGCTAAGGTAGGGACAGTATCGGTACATAGTGGGCTCGGGTTGTTACAAATGGTATCAAAACCTCTCTGTATGTATTGGAGGTGTAAATCTCAAGGATGAGATTGCTCACAAGGGGGGTGGATTGTCATATCCCACATTGGTTTGACTCCAGAGGTGTGACGACCCACATTTTTAACATCGGAATGACGGGTCCGACATACATGTACTCAATGTATTTTCTGAAATTATAATGAGAAAATACAAGATTTTTCCCTATTTTTCTCAATTTTGGATGAATTATTAAAGAAAATAGAAA